>CAMZMU010000048.1:47316248-47543577 GCA_947311845.1 Poa pratensis
TCGGAAAGATTCAAAAACACATGAGAAGCAATCAATTAAAATAAGTAGGTTAATGCAATAAATTCATCAAGGCGTGTCAATTTGTTGCGCAAAGTTTCTAACAAGATAGAGACATTTAAATGAGGTCTTATGCATAAGATATTGCATTAATCTACCACATATGCATAAGAGGTTGTTTTGTTGTATTGTACATAAAACGAGGATAAGTTAAATTAATATGTAAATGGTGAAAAACATAAAAGTAACAATTTTAGTATCATTTTGATATCTTATTTGCATTATTTGGAATAATGTAACTCAAGTTATGCATTTAGCAAGTGTTAATTGTTTTATGAAATATTTATTATTTGGTAATTGTAGTAGCCGAAACAGAGAAGAAAGTGATATTGATTAGTTCACTCTTATATATTTTGGTGACATTTAGTTTGGAAAACGAAAGATATAGGTTGAAATCATAGATATTTTATATTTGTTAGGATTTTGATTTTGTACCTCACAATGAAGAACATACGACAAGATAATTGTTGGTCAAATTCTTATTTTGTAATCATTGTGGAGCGACAATCAAACTTCTGTGTAAACAAAAATAAGACACACGTAAGGAAAAATGGTATACTAAAAGCAAATTAGGGTGAGACACTAACTTTGTTAGTATAACTGAAACAAATTGTGGTGGACCACAGTAAGCACCAATTTTTTTGGCAAAAATCCGAGAAATTGCATAAGTTGTTCACAATATGGTGGAAAATCCAATTAGCAAAGCGCAAGAGATCTTTGGATTTTCGAAGAATTCATATGAGAAAGAGAAAGCTCTCATCCCTGAAGTAAAATGCATAGAACTACACACCCAACTGCTAATTCAGTACAATCAAATTGGAGCACAGAGTAGAAAATTAGTCATTTGTACAAATTCGAGAGCATGGTTCCAGAAAAAAACGGTGTGTTATTAAAAAATTTTATGGCTTAAATATTTCTTAACCTCGTCTTAGTACAGTTGAAACATTACCCATGTTTATTCTGATGGTTATATTTGCAATCAGAGTTTTTCATGGTGTTTAAAATGTGGGATTGTGGTAACAAGTAGAACAAGCAAAGACCCACATGCTTTGGAGAGCTTGGTGTCAAGATGTGATTGCAAGGGCCTGGCGTTGGCTGTGCGTTGGAATGGCTGCGCCGAACCGATCCATCTAGGCCATGTATGGCTCCCGATGATGACTTGAAACTTCCTCTGCGCTCCCGTTCCCTCCCTGGCGACTGGAGCGCCCCATCCTCCGCCCTACTCCTTTCCCTCCCTCTTCCCCCCACTGCCGCCGCCGGCAAAACCCGCGCGGGGCCGCCGGCGGCGGATTTCCCTTTCCCCGCGCCTAGGAGGCCCGAGGGGCGGTTCCCGATCTGGCGGCGGTGCGGCTCGTGATAGGTCTCGACCCGCGGTGCGGCTCGGTTGATGGTCCGACCGGCGGCGCTATGGCCTGCGCGCGGCGATGGACGACGCGACGGTGGCGTCCACGGTGGAGGCTGGTTTGGCCACCGTCGGCGGTGGACTGTGGCTTTGTGCGTGTGGCCGGATCTTGGCCCGAGGGCCCCAACTGGGCCTGGTCGGCCCGGGTTTCCGTGGCTGCCGGGTAGGGTGGTCAGTGGTAGGTGCAGAGGCACCGCACTAGCTGTACTGACCGTCCTCCGCCGCCATGCCCTCCCACTGTCGGCCATGTTCGACTAAATCTGGGCCAGGCGGGCTCGGATTTGGCGACCGTTTAGTCTGTTCCGTGTTGTCGGAGTACTTTGGTGCGTGACCTAGGACGCCGGGATGGCGGCCCCGATGAGAGTTGTGCGTTTGGCTTCAACGTAGCAGCGTTGCTGTGGTGGTGGCGTCTCCGTTTGGCTGCAAGGGCGGCGAGGGGAGGAGCGTCGGGTGATCCTGGTGTGTCGTCTTCGCATGGCGGTTCTCCTGGTCTAGTTTTGGAGGGCCGAGCTGTTGGCCGAGATCCTCCCATCTGGTTGTCTTTGGCGACCTGGGTGACATGGGTGAGGGTTCGAGCGAAAGCTCATCGCTGTACGCTGGCGACGGCGAAGCCTACGGCGTCGTTTCCCTCTTGGGGGCTCGTTTCGAATCCTCTCTCTATTAGGCTCCGGGTGAAAACCCAGTCAGATTCATCAGACTGGCACCGGTCAAGTTTGTTGCAGCTTCGTTTCCTGCGTGAAGCTTCGTCGGCTCTGGCTTGGGATGGTCTCGCGGGTCTCCTATCTCTTACACGTGACATCGTTGTCACCGTTCTCGGTCCTCGCTGGTCGCAGGCAGGATCGGCGCTCCACGGCCCGGAGCGAGAGGGCATGCGGCCTTCTCCAGCAATGACTTGGGTGGTTCGGTGCAACGTTGTCCGATGGTCTTATCAGGAGGCGCGGTTTTGTACCTGCTCGGTGATGGTCCCGAAGAGCAAGGCCTTGATACCTGCAAAAGTAAACGGATTATGGTTGAGACTCCAAGTGCAAGTGTATAGTAAGTGGAAGACAAGTTTTCCCCAAGGGTGACTCGAGGGTTTAATATCGAACTCTCGGGATTCTGAAGTGTAGATTTATCTTCTTATCCTTCTTTGGTTACCTACAAAACTAGGTTAGATGTTTTGGTCCTCAACCTCACCTGTGTGTCAAGCACAAGTTGTAAGAATGATATCATGATAGTTATGCAATGCAAACAAGAAATAAATATGCAATGATGGTGGATGCAATGATAAATGATATTTTGGGTTTTTGAATGAATGTATGCAAGATAAAAATATTTTTGTATTTCGGATTTAATGAGCTGAAAATAGAAAATGTATATGGTGTTGGAAGGTGTTTCTTATGATTAAAATGGACTGGGGTTCATGGTTTCACAAATGCACTCTCTCTTTATAAAGTGGTAGACAAGAACACACACCAGTTAACATATGAGATTGCAACACAGGGTTTGATAACAAGTTACTTAATATATGGGCATCACGTCCTAACATAGAGATCTTTTGTTATTACCCTCCTCTGATACTCCACCAAGATGCGAACTAAATCATAACACCTCAGTAATTAAGATAACTCGAGTATAGCATTAAGTATCATGACATGAATGAAAATAAGAACATGCTAGATCTAGTCATGAGTAGTGGCAATGGTCACGCCACATCCCCGTACATGGTATTTTTAGTTAATCCCTAGTGAGGCAACAAAGTAAGGTAAAGAAACCAAAGTGGATCGCAGAACTTTCTCTCACGTTCTTTGCACTACCAACCCCCGTTACTCCAACTAATGCACACGTTCGCCCACACACGCTCTCATAAACATCTTGATCAAAACAAGTAACAAGAACGGGTACATAATATGCATCTATACTCATAACTGAAACAAACATTGCAATCTCAAACATATATTAACTCATAAAGATCCACCACAAAGGTATTACAACGGTGACCGTAATCATGTTTCAGCAGCTCATACGGTGCTAATTAGTGAAGCTCAAGAGGGAGAGATACATAAGTTACTTCCACAAACCCATAGTCCAGAGGTGGACCCTACCCTCTTCATCATGGAGACGGGGAGAAGTCGATGGAGAAGATGGAGACCACGCCGGCAGCGCCCCGCCGGCGTTTTCCCCCTCCAATCTGCAGCTCCTGATCTCCGTTTCGTGTTTCTGTGTTGTGCGCGCTCCTTACAGAGAACCTGGGACCTTTTTAATAGGCGTTTTTAGGTCAAGACAATGTCGGTGAGCGAAGATCGACGGCAACGGAGCCACGAGGGCCAAACGGGTGGCCCCACGCGGCCACAGTAACCTGGCCGCGTGGGCCACACCCGTTTGGTCCTCGACCTCCGTTTTCGCTTCCTCGCCCACAGGTCTTCTTCCTTCCAAATATTGTCGCCTAAATTTCCAGGTGATTTCGTTGACGAGGGGTCCCGGAAACATTAAAATAAGAAAACGGGGTTTCTGCCTATGCAGGGTTAATTCCATAAAAATAGGAAATAAATGAATATTCCCAAAAATCATTATAAACATTGATATAACCCTTATATGATGCAAATATGATTGAATATAAGCAATTAAAGTGCAAAGTTCATGTATGCATTTTACATGCATCAACATCCCCAAGCTTAATCCATGCTCATCCTCGAGATGAAGAATGATAAAACTAACATGGACTTGCAATTTAATACTTAACAATGAATATCAAAGATGAATTACTATTGCTACATATAGTCAAATGATTCATTCTTCAAAGGAGTAGCAATATGCAAATTGTTTATGAAGCGATGTGATATCAAGTATTCAAGACGAAGGATTTCATTGATATTCACAAAGTGTAACATGGTAACACGTAATATGGAACACATGTATGCATAATGATAAGTAGAACATCCTACAATGGTCATAGAGTGTAGATGAAAATCTGAATATGATATGTGTACACTTTGGAAAGATGTATATGTGAGTAAGAGTAAAGCATGCCGTAAGTTTCATCCAACCTCCAAACTCTCTACTTAAGTTAATGATTGTAATAAGGTATTCATTGGTGTCAAGCTCTCATTGCTCCTATCATAGCATCTTGAATAATTAAGGTTAAAGTGAAAGCAAATATGAGTAGTGTGCTTGATAAAGAATGGGTTGAATGTCTCATGCCTGAATACAAGTACTACAACCATGGTTACTCAACTTGGAAACAACTAGTTCAATTAAATATCATTGTAAGCATAATAGTATCATCAAGAGCGTCAACTGGGTACCTCTTGTCCCAAGATATGGAAACAAACCATATCAAAATGACAAGACAAACAAACAAAATGAACAATCTCAACACCCTTTTTATTTACCATTTGGAATAGTTTTTTATTGCAAGGGTTATCACAGAAGTTCACCATAGTATGTAAGTAAATTTCCACCATGAATGATGCATGGCTTAGATAGCGGCCCAGGCAATCTCTCCTAACCATTTACACAAACTCATTTAAAACTCACTTTATCTCCACATTTATTTCAACATGATAACATCCATAGACAAAAGCACATGATATCAACTAAATGAGATGACGAGCGTGTTGAAAGCTTGCCATGTGACTGAACATATGGGCTAACTTCAACCCAAAACATTCATCAAGCCACAAACATCATAATCTTAATCACAATGGATCAAATTTTATTGTGCAAATAAAAGAACATTGTGCATCAAGTTCGTGAGAGCTATATAACCAATTTTTTTCCATCGCAATCAATAACATAAACATTTTCATTCAGAGGTAAGATAACACAAACAACATGTTAAACATACTCGGAATAGCATAAAGCCAATAGGTAGATATGGTGGACTCACTGGAATAACCTTGGTTGAAGGTGTTTGTCGTCAACAGTGAACATGGGGTTCCCCTAGTACTGCCAAAGTGGGTCCACCCCATGTGGGCCCAAGATGAAGATGGACAAGACCAAGACTCAAGTCAAGCTGGCGGGTTCACCGTCAAGACACACATGGCCTACGACGACTAAGGGCTCCGGTCCTGGGGACCTTCCGGGTCCCCGAATCAAGCAAGAAGGCCAGGAAGGACCCGAGAGCCCGAGTTCCCGGCAGGAGGCCAGGCTCCCTCCGGGTACTTCCTACGTCCCGTGGATAAGCACTCCACCTCACCACGGAAGACTTGGGAAGCAAGGCGAAGGCAGCGCGGGCGGGAAGCACGTCCCGTGGTGGTGTCAGCTCCTGTCCACCCCAAGGCGGACGCTCCCACCTAACCCAAAGGAGACGCTAGGCTGAGGAGAGGCCACGTCTCCCCCTAAACTAGATGAGGAGGGTCCTTCACCCCGAAGGTCCCTCATGCCCCTCACGTGACCCTGTGGCAACCCCTTAGCCTATAAAAGGAGGACCAAGGCACGGAGGAAAGAGGACAAGGTAGAACAGAGCAAGACTAGACTAGGGCTGCGAAGGTAGAGAGGAAGGTGATCTCCTCCGGGTCAGGATCTGTCCTTCTTCTACCTCGCCAAAACCCTTCCGGGTACCCTGGGGAGGTTCCATTGTAAGCCACACTATGAAGAACTCATCAATCCAGACATGCAGGAGTAGGGCTTTTAGCCTCCGGGCGGCCTGAACCTGGGTAGCTCCTTGTGTCCCTTTGGTTGCATGCTTTGATCGTGGAGAGGAGAGCTTGATCTAGACTCCGCCCAAGAAGACGATTCTCAGCCTCCTTCGCGCCCCGTGCCGAACCTAAAAGGGGGTATCCTATACTCCCGGTGTCCGTGCAACGAGACACGACATCTGGCGCGCCAGGTAGGGGGCGCAAGTGCTGGATTCATCTTCATCAAGTTCATCGGCAAGTTCTTCGTCAAGCATGCCTCCAAGGAAGAAGGGAGATCCTGCGGCGTCCAAGCCGGTCTCTCCCTCACGCACCAAGCTTCAGCTGAACGTCGTGCTGCTGGCGCACGGCGGAGCGCTCTCCGTCCCCGCCTCCCATGGAGAGGGTGGCGCCGGACGAAGTGGACGGTCGCGACAAGGACAACGGCCCTGGCGGAGCGGCGGCTCCAAAGGGCGCCACCATGCCTCCTCCTCGCTCAGGGGAGAAGAGCGTCTGCAACGGCACCGGCAAGGAGCCCACCGCTGGAGGAGGGAACCACGGCGTTCGCCCCAGCGGGGATCCACGAGCATCCAAGAGCAAGACCTCCGCGCACTCGCCTTCGGACGTGCAAGCTCGCCATGATGCTCTAGTCGCTGCCAAGGCCTGATGCAGTTCCCTCCAAGCAGCGGCGACCCCAAGGTCTACCAAGAATGGAGGACTCGCGTCGAGAGGCTCCTCGACTTCGCCGATGGTGGTCCGTGGGTCGAACCCACTCAAGCTCCCACCGTCGACAACCCGGAGCAGCACAAGACAAAACACGTGATCCGCGAGGCCAGCCTCGTGGTGAACGTCAAGCCAAGACGGCGCCTCCTCGCACCGCGCCACCGATGGCTGATCGGCTAAACCGCGATCACGGCGAGGCCATCTCCATCGGGTCGTCTACCTCGCGCAACCCAGATCTTCGTGACGAGCTCAACAGCCGTCAGAACGAGGATATGCGCACCCGCATCGAGCGTCGCCGAGAACGTCACCGCCGGGAAGATCGGGGCATCGACCTCGCCGAAGGCTGCCTCGCCCTCGCTCCCGAGTTCCGCCACTTCAACTGGCCCAAGAAATTCAAGATCGACGTTCTCCGCTACGACGGCACCACGAACCCCCGGGACTTTCTGCAGATCTACTCTCTTGCTGCGATGGTTGCCGGGGCCGACGAGGTCATGATGGCCAACTGGTTCCCGTTGGCCCTGAAGGGAGATGCCCAGACTTGGCTTCTCAACCTTCCCAAGTGCTCCATCCGTTCCTGGCGGGCACTGAAGGAGCAGTTTCTGGGGGCTTTCCAAGGCGGGTACGAGCGCCCGGGGGCTCCCAGTGATCTCCACGACTTCAAGCAGTTGCCGGGTGAAACTCTCCGCAAGTTCATCCAGCGCTTCACCCAGAAGATGAACACCATCCCGTGCATCAAGGAGGAGTTGGTGATCCAGTCCTTCCACGCCAACGTCCGCAACCCCAAGATGCGCGAGAAGCTGAGCATCCATCGCGTCGAGTCTGCTCGTAAGCTCTGGGAGCTTGCAGACGGTGCGCTCGAGCTGAAGAAGGAGCCAAGTTCCCCGGGGAGGATGAACCCGAGGACAAGGCGCTCCAGCAAGAACAAGAAGCGGGACCCTGGACCCGACAAGCGGATCTTCGTCACCGAGCCTCTTCCGAAGAAGACCAAGCCCGCGCCGACTTCCGAGGAAGAAGGTGAAGGTGATCCCTGGTGCCACATCCATCCAGAAGGCAACCACTTGCTCAAGGACTGCCGCATGCTCAAGAACCTCGCCGTCCGGGAGCAACGCCGAGCTGATGGGGTCAGTCAAGACGGTTGCTACAACTGCGGCACTGCCGGGCACATCGCTCGTGACTGTCCCACGGGTCGCCAAGGCGGAGGCGGCCGTGGATGGTACCGAGGCGGTGGCCGCGGGGGCGCGGAGGAGGACGCGGCGGTCAAGGTGGTCGCGGGTACAACACTCCGGAGGCCGCCCACGTCGGCAACGGGGAAGCTCCGGCTCCCCAAGGAGGCAACGGCGGCAAGTATCAAGAAGTCACGGGAGTTGTCGGGTGCATCCACGGAGGGTCTTCTCTGCCTCCCTCCAACGGCGCCTGCAAGAGACTTGTCCGGGAGCTGAACGCGGTTGCTTCTGCTCCGTCCAAGCCCCTGGACTGGTCTAGCAAGTCATCACCTTCGACCCAGAAGACCACCCTGCAACACTGCCGGGGTCGGGACCCTGCCGCTGATCGTGTCGCCCGTCATCCACAACTACAAGGTCACCAAGATGCTGGTCGACGGAGGCTCCAGCCTCAACTGCTGACGGCGAAGGTCCTGGCTATCCTTCAAATCCCCTGTCTCGCCTACAAGACACTGGGGTTTCCAAGGCGTGAACGGAAGTGTTACTCGACCCCTCGGGAAGATCACCCTTCCGGTCACCTTCGGCGACTCCAAGAACTTCCGCACCGAGGAAATCGTCTTCGACATCGCCGACACTCCGCTACCGTACAACGGCATACTTGGCAGACCTGCTCTGGCCAAGTTCATGGCCGTCTCCCACTTCGCCTACAACATGCTGAAGATTCCGGCGCCGTGGGGCGTGATCAAGGTCAAGGCCGACATCGACGATGCTATCTACTGCGTTCACCAGCTGAACCAGACGGTGGCAACCACGGCGGACATCCCTCAAGGTGTACAGGAGGATGATGATGGGGCTCTCCCCGGGGGCGAAGGGCACCCCGGGGGCTCCACATCTACTCCCCCAAGAAGGCGCCATTCCATGGCGATCCGCAGCTGACCAAGAAGGTGGCGCTAACCAGCGACGGAGTTCGCTCCATCACCATCGGCGCCCGCCTCACCGACAAATAGGAAAGCGCGCTCGTCGCCTTCCTTCGGGAAAACTCTGACGTCTTCGCGTGGGAGGCGTCAGGTTTACCCGGCGTACCAAGGGAGGTGATCGAGCACAAATGGCGGTCAATCCGGGGGCTCGCCCCGTGAAGCAGGTTCTCCGGAACCAAAGCAAGGAAAAGCTGGAATTCATCATCGCCGAGGTGGACAAGTTGATAGAAGCTGGTGTCATCCGGTCGGTTCCCCACCCAAGCTGGGTGGCCAACCCCGTGGTGGTACCGAAACCCATGACCTTCAAGTGGAGACTCTGCATCGACTTCACAGACCTGAATAAGGCCTGTCCCAAGGACCCTTTCCCCCTGCCGCGGATCGACATGATCGTGGATTCCACGGCCGGGTGCGAGCTGCTGTGTTTCTTGGACGCCTTTCCGGGTACCACCAGATCATGATGTCACTCGAGGACCAAGAGAAGACGGCCTTCATCACTCCCAAGGGCTGCTACTGCTACACCCGGATGCCTTTTGGCCTCCGAAACGCCGGCGCTACCTTCCAGCGCGCAATGCAAGCATGCCTTGGGTCGCAGCTGGGCCGCAACGTCGAAGCGTACATCGACGACATCGTGGTCAAGACCCGGTACAAGGACTCCCTCATCCAAGACCTGCACGAGACCTTCGAGAACCTCCGCCGGGTCAACTTCAAGCTCAACCCCGACAAGTGCGTGTTCGGGGTCCCCTCCGGCAAGCTGCTGGGTTTCCTGGTCTCTCACCGAGGGATCGAGGCGAATCCGGACAAAATCAAGGCAATCGAGCGCATGGAGGCGCCCCGGCGGGTCAAGGACGTACAGCGCCTCAACGGGTGCATCACTGCACTCGGGCGCTTCATCTCAAGGCTTGGGGAGCGGGCCTTACCGTTCTTCAGGCTGCTCAAGAAGTCAGGCCCCGTGGAGTGGACCTCCGAGGCCGAGGAAGCCCTGCAGTCCCTTAAGCGCTACCTCGCCTCGCCACCAATCCTCGTGGCACCAGAAGAGAAGGAGCCCCTACTACTGTACATTGCTGCCACCAACCAGGTGATCAGCGCTGTGCTCGTGGTAGAGCGTGACGCTCCTCCGAAGAAGTCAAGCAAGATCAAGGGCAAGCGACCCGGGAACTCTCTCCGGGGCAACCGTGCAAGAAAAGGCTGCCGGGTGACCAGGGGTCTCATGATCCTGGCGTCACTGCAACTTCACCAGCGACGCGGATCCCGTCGGGAATGGAGAATCTCCCTCCGACGAGACTTCGCCGGGGGCTACATCCCCACCCCAAGACGTCGACGTGGGGAAGCCGAGCCCTCTCAGGACTCGGCGACCCGCAAGGTGCAGCACCCGGTCTACTTCGTCAGCGCAGTGCTGCGCGACGCCCGGGAGCGGTACCCCATGATGCAGAAGCTGCTGCTGGCAATCCTCATTGCCTCCCGCAAGATGAGGCCGTACTTCCAAAGCCATCCCATCACGGTGGTGTCCAAGTACAACCTAAGAAGCCCCCTGGAGAACCCACTTGCCACTGGTCGCATATCATGGTGGGCCATGGAGCTTCAAGGTTTCGGTCTCAAGTTCGAGCACACGGACAACATCAAGAGTCAGGCGCTGGCGGATTTCACGGCCGAGTGGACCGAGACGGCGTTCGACGACCCGGAAGAGGAAACCTGCCTCCCCGGGAAGGAAGATCCTAGCGCCTGGATCATGCACTTCGACGGCTCCTACACCAAGGGGAAAGGAGGTGCTGGGGTTGTCCTAACCTCACCAACCGGGGACCGGCTGAAGTACGTCGTCCAGATGCACTACCAAGGGAACATCTCCAACAACACGGCGGAGTACGAGGGCCTGCTCGCAGGACTTCGTGCTGCCATCGGCCTCGGCATCAACAAGATCGTCGTCAAGGGTGACTCTCAGTTAGTCATCAAACAAGTGAACAAGGAGTACGCGTGCCCTCAGATGGCACCATACGTTGAAGAGGTCTGGAAGCTGCAGCGGCGCTTCGACAACTTCCGGGCTGTGTACGTCCCACGGGGAGAAAACACGGCCGCGGATGAGCTATCGCAGGTGGCGTCCAAGCAAGAACCAGTGCCTCCCGGGATCTACATCGAGGTCCTCAGGCGACCTTCGATCCCGCCGAGAGGCTCGCGACAAGATCTGCGCCGGGGGCTGGCGACCCTTCTACCTCGACAACACGGGTAGCCAGCCCAGAAGCTCAAGACCCGGCAGCCCCTCCAGCGGAGGAAGCTATGCTTTCTTTCCGTCGGATGGTGCTACCGGTGGAAGGAACCCACCCACCCTGGGCCCGGGACATCGTCAAGTACATCATGGAGCACGCCCTCCCGGAGGACGATCACGACGCCGAGCGGGTGGCTCGTCAAGCCAAGCTCTACGTCATGATCGACGGCGAGCTCTACCGGCGACGGGACAACGGAGTCAAGCTCCGCTGCATCCCTCAAGAACAAGGCCAAGTACTGCTACGGGACATCCACGAAGGCACATGTTCAAGTCATGTGGCATCAAGATCACTGGCGGGTAAAGTTTTCGTCACGGGTTCTACTGGCCAACAGTCCTCAGTGATGCGGAGCAGCTAGTCAAGACCTGTGAAGCCTGCCAATACTATGCGAAGAACATACATCAGCCGGCGCAAGCTCTGCAGCCAATTCCAATCTCCTGGCCGTTCGCGGTCTGGGGGCTGGACATCGTGGGAAAGATACCGAAGTCTGTCGGGGGCCATGAATACCTTTTCGTGGCCATCGACAAGTTCACAAAGTGGGTGGAAGTGATGCCAGTACCAAGACAGACAGCTCAAGCAGCCATCAAGTTCATTGAAGGGATCGTGTACCGCTTCGGAGTACCCAACAGAATCATAACGGACAATGGCTCTCAGTTCACAAGCCGATCCTTCCTCAACTTCTGTGAAGAGCTGGGAATCAAGGTGTGTTTTGCCTCGGTGTCCTACCCAAGGTGCAATGGGCAAGTGGAGCGAGCCAATGCGGAGGTCCTAAAGGGTTTGAAGACCAAGGCCTTTGACAAGTTAGAAGACAAGGGCAAGAACTGGATTGAGCATCTACCAAGTGTCTTGTGGTCCCTCAGAACCACACCAAGCAGAGCCACTCAAGAAACACCATTCTTCCTTGTCTATGGAGCAGAAGCCGTCTTGCCAACAGAGCTCAGGCATGGATCCCCCCGGGTACTTGCCTATGATGAAGACGCACAAGCTGAGAGGAGGATTGATGACATCAACTTCCTGGAAGAGGTGCGGTGCCGAGCTTCCTTACGATCTGCTCGATACCAGCAAGGGCTCCGCCGCTATCATGATCGCCATATCCGTTCACGGGTACTGGAACCCGGAGACCTGGTTCTCCGCAAGAAGCAGAAGCTTGATAACATGAACAAGCTGTCCTCCAAGTGGGAAGGACCTTATCGGGTGACGCATACCCTGAGACCCGGAGCTGTTTATCTGGAGGACGAGAAAGGCAGGCCGGAGGGCAACGCCTGGAACATCGAGAATCTCCGGAAATTCTACCCCTGAATACGAACATGAATCGCAGATAGTTCGAGTCAACTAAGCACGCCCAAGGGGCTAGTGTTCTGTATAAGGGTGTAAGAATCGTCGCCAAGGAATAAAAGATAAGTTTTTCAATTCCGTGAGCCTCTCTTGTTGTCGTGAAGTGTGTTATCCGTAACAACCCCCAAGCAGGGGGCTGACATGGTGCCGGTGGCTGACAGGTCGAGCGCGAGCAGCCTATCAGTAGGCGCTGCCACCTGATCGTGCCGTACTGCCGCGGTAAGAAGTGGAACGGGCAGTGCTGTGTTTTAAAGAACCTAAACACAGAAATGCACATTCAACTTTGCTTGCGGGTTGCTCCGGATGAAACACTTTCACGACATGTAAGGGAGGGTCCATTCTTTTCCTACTGAAAGTGTGTTGTGTGTAGCGCCTCTCCCGGGACAGGAATGGATGCTGAAGAGCGGCTCAGGAGCTGGATACCCGGGAAGGACAGAGTAGATCAAGGACACGGCAAAAACCAGCTAAGTCTTTGCATGTGCATCTGGCATTCTAGGCATAATATCTCGCTCGGAGTCAATATACCACCAACCTGCGCATGCTTGACAGTTGATGAGAACCTTTGCGGGGGTAATGCGTCCTCCCCGGCGAACGGTCAGATTTCCCTTCTGGCCTAGTACCCGTGGCTGTGGAGTGGACTCCCGGAAGGCATAGTGCTCTTAGGGGTGCTGCTACTGGTGCGGGCGGTCAGAGCACTTGTCACCTAAGAGATCTCCTCAGAAAACTTGACGGCGCGTTAGTGCAAAGGGAGGTTTGGGAAATGACCCCGGGAGTTGAGCCCTAGGATTGCATTCATCTGAACTTACATTCTGAGTTTACAATTCTGGATTACATTCAGTCGAAGCTTTTCCTGGATACATATCTAGCCTATGCTACTAAGGCCAGCTCAGGGCTCCTGGCTGTGCAGCTCTGTCTTTCTGTTTTATTGCCTGCCGGGTGCACTCCGGACTCCCGGGGACGCCTGGGATGAAGGAGGGCATTCGCGCAGGATCTTCAGGGGTCCCATGGGCCGGGGAACTTCCGGGCAAACCCCGGCACATGCTGGCTGCAGAGGAGGTGCACATGGTCCACGAACTTATCCATGATGTCTTCCTCATCCTGTACGAAGGGAAGAAATCGAGTCAAGGCACAGGATCTTCCCAAGGGTCGTATTGCCGGAATCAAGGCGGCCTTACCTTGAAGACATCGTCAAGATCGCAGAGGAGGCGGATCAATCTCTGATTGCCTGCGGCCTCCTTCCATAGCTCCATCTTGATGGTGTCCTTCCGGGT
This sequence comes from Poa pratensis, assembly GCA_947311845.1. Classification (NCBI taxonomy): domain Eukaryota; kingdom Viridiplantae; phylum Streptophyta; class Magnoliopsida; order Poales; family Poaceae; genus Poa; species Poa pratensis. The sequence continues at coordinate 47,330,024 of CAMZMU010000048.1, forward strand.
CGCCAGCGCTACCGATGCCTCCATGGCGGCAGAACCGGCGATGTTCCCCACTGCGGGGAAAACCAAGGAGACTCGAGGGCGAGGATCAACCTCGTCCTTTCTAGTGGCTCGGGCTCCAGCTTCGCTGGGTGCCTCCGCCGCTCCTCGAAAGACGGACTCCGCCGTCGACACATCGGACAAGGCCCTCTCTGCTTCGTCGGACATTGTTCTGCGGGACGAGGGGAGGCAAAGGAAGAAGAGGAGCGGAGCAAGGCGAGAAGATGTGGCGAAGGGGTGGAGTCTGGATGGTCTTTTATAGGCCTCCCTGCTCCACCTACCCCTTGACGCTACGGCTGCTGCAGTAATGGGAGCGCGTTTTGCAAAAAACTCGTTCTCATTCACACGGACGCGACACGAAGACAAGGAGGAAAACAAGATCTTCTTCATTTACAAGGACTACAAGGGGACGATCTTTTTTACAACAAAAAGGTTGGCTCCCGCCGAACAAGGAGCACCGCCGTACAATGGAAGACGCTACTTCCAGAATACGATGTCAAGGCCGCCAAGGAGGAGGTCAACGAGATCTCCATGGCACCCGTCCGAAGCTCCTCGCCTTCAGGAAGACGAGCTCCCCTCGACCTTGATGTCAGATGAGTTTTCCTCATCTTCATCCTCGTCGTAGGAGCTCGAGCTGCCGCTGCTGCTCTCCATGCAGCACTCCACGCGTCCGCCATCGACACCGAAGATCTTCACGGAGAGCGTAGCATCTCCGTCGTACCGGAACACCAAGCACTGCCCCCTGGACAGGCGGCGGGCACGGGAGAACGACTTCCACCCCGGACCCAGAAGCAGGCGCCTTCAGTGGTGCGCTCCGCCATGGCCCAGGAGGGGCCATTGGGGCAGCCTTCCACCTGCAGCCAGAAGCCGGAGGGTCCGATGTCCTCCGTCGCCATCGCGAAGGAATCCGGCAGGAGAAGCCGGCTGCGAGGCCTGCGGTTCAGATCCACGGCGAACTCGAACGGCGCGAAGCTGGTATGAACCATGCTCCTAGGAAGAGGGGCAGCGGTGCCGCGGCCTCCACGATCGCCGCGACTGCGAATCCCACGACCTCGCGGAACAGCTCGACCACGAGTGGAGGGGCCACTCTCCGCAGCAGCTGAAGAAGTACGAGGGCGCCCAACTCCTCTCTTCGCTCTCGCCATTGGCGATGGCAGCTCGTGGGGAGGCCTGGAGTTGGACCAAGGAAGAAGATGACCGAAAAGGCTAGGGGTGCGCCTCGCTTTTATAGCCGCGGCAGTGCCTCTGCCAACGTCTCCTCGGTTCTTCCGTTAGTGGGAATCGAGGGGGCCCTCGCAGTTATTCCCCCGAGCGGAGTAACTCCAAGACCTTCAAGGCCATCAGTGAAGCGAAGCTGAGAAGACCAGGTACCCGGGACCCACTTTGACCTATCTTTAGGCCATGGCCCCGGCAGCTGGAGCAAGAGCCACCGGGACCATGCCCGGGGGCTACTGTCGCAACAGTGGAACATGGGGTTCCCCTAGTACTGCCAAAGTGGGTCCACCCCATGTGGGCCCAAGATGAAGATGGACAAGACCAAGACTCAAGTCAAGCTGGCGGGTTCACCGTCAAGACACACATGGCTAACGACGACTAAGGGCTCCGGTCCTGGGGACCTTCCGGGTCCCCGAATCAAGCAAGAAGGCCAGGAAGGACCCGAGAGCCCGAGTTCCCGGCAGGAGGCCAGGCTCCCTCCCGGGTACCTCCTACGTTCCTGTGGATAAGCGCTCCACCTCACCACTGAAGACTTGGGAAGCAAGGCGAAGGCAGCGCGGGCGGCAAGCACGTCCCGTGGTGGTGTCAGCTCCTGTCCACCCCAAGAGGACAAGGTAGAGAACGAGAGCAAGACTAGACTAGGGCTGTGGAGGTAGAGAATAAGGTGATCTCCTCCGGGTCAGGATCTGTCCTTCTTCTACCTCGGGCCAAAACCCTTCCGGGTACCCTATCCGGGAGGTTCCATTGTAAGCCACACTATGAAGAACTCATCAATCCAGACATGTAGGAGTAGGGCTTTTAGCCTCCGGGCGGCCTGAACCTGGGTAGCTCCTTGTGTCCCTTTGGTTGCATGCTTTGATCGTGGAGAGGAGAGCTTGATCTAGACTCCGTCCAAGAAGACGATTCTCAGCCTCCTTCGCGCCCGTGCTGAACCTAAAAGGGGGTATCCTATACTCCGGTGTCCGTGCAACGAGACACGACAGTGTTGGAAACAAGTTTTTGCTTGTTGGAGTTTTTGGGCTAGCAAAAGGGAGAAAGTTGACCATCTAGATGCATGCATGAGTGTCCATAGAACTAACTAATCCATGTTAAACCAAGTAAAATAACAATCAGCACCAAAACATGTATAAGTGATGGCTCTACAAAAAGAATTTGCAAACTATTACTCATAAACAAGCTCATGAATCATGCAACTATATGTATCATTAAAAATCAAGTCAAACATCCCTTTTCCCAATCTTATAAAAGCATCCAACATATTTCAACCCATATTTCCAGTAGCTCTCTCATATATAAATGATAGTGTGGTGGTCTCTCAAGACTCAAACAAAAACAAAAAACGACGCTCCAATTTTATGCGATAAAGTGTTTCGATCGAAAAACAGAAGTTGGACGTGTGCAAACCGAGAGTGTGTAGGTCCAGCGGGGTTGTCTTCACATCCCCAAGCTTATGGTCTTCACCATCCTTGGATAGCTCTTGGTGCATCTCCTCCAATCCCTGTGAAAAAACTTCAAAACACCGTTTCTCCCATCTCTTTTCTGTGGGGTGCATTAATAGTGATAAACAAATAGGTTCCTTGCTGCATATAATCCTTGAACAAAAATTCATATGACATGTGCAGAAAGTGTATAATGTTGTATGCCTACTCATAAACTCAATTGGATCAAAAAGATTCAACTTAAAAGTTCAAAGCATGCATCAAACAAAATGGGACAGAATCTGTCCAGAAAAACAGCAGTAAAACGTATTTTTCTACCCTACCAAATTTTCTCGAAAAATTCCGAAACAATTCATGCATACAGAGGATGAAAAGTTGCAACTACAGTTCAAATATGAGCTCATTCGGAGTTACAGAATAAGAATTAAAAATCATACCGTGCACTGACTTGTGTAGGAATAAAATCTCCGAACGCTATAAGCAACTTTTTCAAACCAAAAAGGGTAAAACTTGGCACTTTATTAAAAACTCCAGAACCTAACTAGACACAAAATCTTATTACAGCAAGAGGACACAAGGAAAAATCACACACAAAAATAACCGGGTTGTCTCCCGCAAAGCGCTTTCTTTATAGCCATATAGCTAGGCTTCTTACTTGTTGTTTATTGTGGACGAAGCTCATGAGGGAGCTTGAACTTTGGTGGTTCCCTCTTCCTTGGAAAGTGTTCCATGCACTTCTGGTGTGGAAACTGAAACTTTACATTCCCTTCCTTTGAATCAAAGATAGCACCTGTGGTACGAAGAAAAGGTCTTCCAAGAATAATAGGACTAGAGGTTTTATTTCCCATATCCATGATTAGAAAATCCACAGGCACAAAAGTCATATGTAACTCTACCATAACATCACTTACTTTTCCCAAAGCATGTTTAATAGAGTCATCAGCAAGTGCTAGTTCAATAGAGCATTTTTCAAGATTTTTCAATTCAAGCACTTCATATAGTTCTTTAGATAAAACAGAGACACTAGATCCTAGATCAAGTATGGCATGGTGTGTCTCTTTTCCAATAGTTACTAGTACCTTAGGTTTCCACATATCCCCAAGCTTAGGTGGTATCATAGCCTCTTGGTTGTACCTAGCAATCTTTTCTTTCAAGACATGATTAGCAATATAAGAACCAAAACCTGCTTGGTTAGTGTTGATGGAAGGATCACTTGCAAATTTTTGTAAGATAGATATTAATTCATGCAAGCTACAATTTTCTAAGTCAAGCAAAGGATCCTTGACTTCATTAAGCATTTTAACTTCCTCAATCTTCTTCTCCTTTTTAATCCATACTTGTTGCCTAGCAGGAACTTCTTTCACATGTTTAAGAGATGAATCTTTTCTCAATGAATCACTAACTCGAACCAATTTTTCCTCAATATTGTTCAGGTAAACATCTTTTTCCAGAAATTCTTTCTCACAAATTCTCAACTTATGCATGACATTATCCAATTCATTGTTTATCTTTGGAATAATGTTTTCAGAATAAGAAACTAGTTGTTCAAAATCTTCTTTACTAGGTAGCTTTTCTAACTTAGTTTCAAATTTATCCTTTGATGAAGCAAGTGCTATTGTGGTGTCTTCCAACTTTTTCTTGCTACCCACAAAGCTACCAAAAATCCTTCTAAGTGTCATGGCTGCACAAGGTGGTGTTGACAAGACAAAACTTCTACCTGTAGCCCCATCTAAAGCATTTTGATACCAAGGATCTATTCCATAATAGAAATAAAGATTTAGCTTTTCATCTTCACAAGGTGTAGGATCTTCATAATGCATCCTATTAATTCTTACCCAAGCATCTTTTAATGTTTCTCCATGATATTGTTTAAAACTAGAAACAGAATTCCCTAGAGAACTCCCTCCTTGTTTGTTTCCAAGCACCATGATAGCAAGTTTTTTTTTTGGTATTTTTAATTTTTTATGCAAAACTGAAATAAATATGATATGTATGCAATGACACTAACAAAACAAATAAATTGCTTTGTAAGTAAAGATGGATAAGATGGTGCTCACGTAGGTGCAACCTCCCCAAGCTTAGGTGTTAGCACAAGTTGGTGACGTTGACTTTGTTGTGAGATGAATGCGATGATGCACACCCTTGGATAAATCTCTCAGCTACGATTCCCCGGCAACGGCGCCAGAAAACGTCTTGATGGTCCCGAAGAGCAAGGCCTTGATACCTGCAAAAGTAAACGGGATTAGGTTGAGACTCCAAGTGCAGAGTGTATAGTAAGTGGAAGACAGTTTTCCCCACGAGGGGTGACTCGAGGGTTTAATATCGAACTCTCGGGGAATCTGAAGTGGTAGATTTATCTTCTTATCCTTCTTTTGGTTACCTACAAAACAAGGTTAGATGTTTTGGTCCTCAACCTCACCTGTGATTGTCAAGCACAAGGTGTAAGAATGATATCAGGATAGTTATGCAATGCAAACAAGAAATAAATATGCAATGATGGTGGATGCAATGATAAATGATATTTTTGGGTTTTTGAATGATGTATGCAAGATGAAAAGTATTTTTGTATTTTTGGATTTAATGATGGCTGAAAATAGAAAAGTGGTATATGGTGTTGGAAAGGTGTTTCTTATGATTAAAAATGGACTGGGGTTCATGGTTTCACAAATCCACTCTCTCTTTATAAAGTGGTAGACAATGGAACACACACAGTTAACATATGAGATTGCAACACAGGGTTTGATAACAAGTTACTTAGATATATGGGCATCACGTCCTAACATAGAGATCTTTTGGTTATTAACCTCTCTTATACTCCACCAAGATGCGAACTAAATCATAACACCTCAGTAATTAAGATAACTCAGAGTATAGCATTAAGTATCATGACATGAAGTGAAAATAAGAACATGCTAGATCTAGTCATGGAGTAGTGGCAATGGTCACGCCCACATCCCCGGTAGCATGGTATTTTAGTTTATCCCTAGTGAGGCAACAAAGTAAGGTAAAGATACCAAAGTGGATCGCAGAACTTTCTCTCACGTTCACTGCACTAGCCACCCCCCGTTACTCCAACTAATGCACACGTTCCCCCACACACGCTCTCATAAACATGCTTGATCAAAACAAGTAGACAAGAACGGGGTACATAATATGCATCTATACTCATAACTGAAACAAACATTGCAATCTCAAACATATATTAACTCATAAAGATCCACCACAAAGGTATTACAACGGTGACCGTAATCATGTTCAGCAGCTCATACGGTGCTAATTAGTGAAGCTCAAGAGAGGAAAGATACATAAGTTATTTCCACAAACCCATAGTCCAGAGGTGGACTACTCCCTCTTCATCATGGAGACGGTGGAGAAGTCGATGGAGAAGATGGAGACCACGCCGGCAGCGCCCCGCCGGAGTTTTCCCCCTCCAATCTGCAGCTCCTGATCTTCGTTTCGGTGTTTCTGTGTTTGTGCGGCGCTCCTTCCAGAGAACGTCGGGGGACCTTTTTTATAGGCGTTTTTAGGTCAAGACAATGTCGGTGGAGCGAAGATCGACGGCAACGGAGCCACGAGGGCCAAACGGGTGGGCCCACGCGGCCACAGTACCTGGCCGCGTGGGCCACCCCCGTTTGGTCCTCGGACCTCCGTTTGTTCGCTTCCTTCGCCCACAGGTCTTCTTCCTTCCAAATATTGACGCCCGTAAATTTCCAGGTGATTTCGTTGACGTTTGGGTCCCTGAAACATTAAAATAAGAAAACGGGGTTTTCTGCCTGTGCAGGGTTAATTCCATAAAAATAGGAAATAAATGAATATTCCCAAAAATCATTATAAAACATTGATATAACCCTTATATGATGCAAATATAATTGGAATATAAGCAATTAAAGTGCAAAGTTCATGTATGCATTTTACATGCATCACTCGGTAGTTTAGATTACCTCATGCTAGGTCTGGCTTCTCCGGTTTTCTCGCTCGACTTGGAGTTGGGGGCGCTTGCTCTCGTCTCGGTTGTCGTTTCTTTTGACTTGCTTTGTAAGAGGATTTCCTCACCACCTTGTATTTGTTCGGTCGTTTGTGTCTTTATTTATAAAACAGGGCGAAAGCCTGCTTCTTCGAGAGGCCTCCCGATGATTCATGATCCCAATGCTCAACAGGTGTTCGATCGTTTGATTTCAATTCAAGCTGGAAATGGAGAAAACGTGCTTTTCTGGACGGATCAACAGAGACGAGAATCATGCTGATTCCTTCGTCTGGCCTTGGTCCTCCACGGGCGACACAAGGGACGGTCAGAGTGGCATAAGATGCTTGCGTCTGGAGGTCTTGGGCGACGCCGACATGCCAAATCTTCATGTTGCTGGCGCTAAAACGAATAATCTGGACGTCTGACAGGCGTGTTCGGCATGGTTTGCACGATGCGCGTGTTTTCGCACAAGTCTGGTTCTCGTGTTTCCGAGCTATGAATTTCAATGTCCAATACGCCGCGTGAGGATGATCAGCTGGAGATTTGGTGGCTTGCAACGGGGCAAGGAGTGCACAAAAGAGATCGTCGAAGCTTCGATACTCTAGTAGCAGCTGGCTGTTGGGGGCTTTGGAAGCAGAGGAATGCTCGAGTGTTCGGCAATACTAGCCAGCAGTGAGGAGAGGTAGAGGCAGAGGTGATGGTGTTACCAACCTAGCGCGAGAGTAGGCTTAAGTGAGGGTGTGGAGTGTCAGATTGTCCTATCTACTCCCTCCGTCCTCAAATAAGTGGATATCTAGAAATTTTAAGACAAATTATGGAGAGTAGTAGAAAATGCATTGGGAAAATGCAAGCCACCATCTCTCTCCTCTTTAATTATCCCACATTCAATGAGCTAAGTGCATGTAGAAAAAAAGAGACCATGTGTTGAATGTTATTGGACTTGATTCCCGTGCGATGAGAAAGAAGCATTATTATCTACTTTTAAATGCATTGGGAAGGTAGAAGTATACTCTTTTATGGAAAAATTTGAATGTTAAACGTCCACTTATTCGAGGACGGAGAGAGTATGTTTAGGCAGGTTCAGTCTCCTGTAAAACAACTCTCTATTTTGCATGCTCTAAAAAAACAAGCCAAGATCACGTGACATTTATGTTTATCACTAATCATCTAATTTATTTTTATGTGCTCTAATTTCCAAAGTAATGGGCTTAACTGAGTTCATAGTAATCGAATACAGTAGTAAGTAGTGTTGTATTATGCAGATCAGTTCCGAAATCAAAATAGAAGAAGATAAAAACGTGTTGGTGGACCACAACAGCTAAGATATTAAGTCTCCTTGGAGGGGTCGAGGACGTGGCCCGCGAAGACAACCGCGCCGGTGGCCTCCTCCACTATGTAAAACGCAAACGGATGGTCGGCGACGAAGTCCAGTCGCGGAGGCGACGGCTCACAATCCGAGGAATCGCCTTCAATGGAGACAACCATTGTGACGGCGGCCGCTTCGGTGCCTTCCTCGTTCACCTCGATGACCGCCCTGTGGATGACGTCCTCCACCACTATCGGTAGCCCAGAGCCGTCGTCCTCCACCATGTCGGACAGATCGGCCCGCTCGCTGAACGGCAGCTCGAGACCCAGCTTCTTGAGGACGGCGACGACACTGCTGTAGAAGGATAGCTTGAACTTGGGCAGCAGGAGCTCGCTGACGTCGACTCGCCGCTCCGGCAGGTGGTCGTGCAGGAACCTGGGACTGGAGGAGATCTTGTCGAGCAGGCCCCGCAGGCCGTCGTGGGCGTCCGGGAGGAAGATGCACATCGAGAACTGCGTCGGGTCAGAGCAGCCGCTTGTCCACGGTTCAGGTTCAGAAGCGTGGCTGTGAGGAACAAACGCGTTCGTGTGGTTCACCGGCGCAGTGACATGAGAACGGAGACCATACGCATTAGGCATAGGATAGCCATACGGCCCAGAGCCATTGAACGCGCCATGGCTAGATACATTTTGATGATATGGCATAGGATAGCCATACGGACTGGCGCCATGGAACGCACCGTGAGATCCAAATTGAGGATATGGCGAGTAGTGGATGAACGGCGGAGGAGGAGGAGGAACGAAAAATCTTGGATGATGGCCCGGCCTACGGGCAACTCCTGGATGAGGAACCCTGAAGAACGGTGCATCGGACATCTGCCTTGGCTGAAACGGTCTGTACGCAGCAACAGCCTGGGCAGCACTCGCACGAAGATGATCAAAATCAACAGACTGAGGAGGGATACCATGGCCACCGTATTCACCAGACTGAGGAGGAACACGATTGTACGTGTAGGGATCAATATAAGCAGGGGGCGCCGCTGGTGTCATACTGGCAGTGCGGCCGTGCTCTCGCGCCGCCATCCTGTACCGGAGTTTCAGCACTTTGAACCCGTCATGCACGGCGACGTACTGCTCATCGTAGCTCTGCATGAAGGGCACCTCGACGTGGCTGCCGTCGAGCCGGTGGAAGCGCCTGGGCACGGTGTTCCTCTTATCGAATGGCTGGTTCTCCCATGTGCCCTTGAAGTACACGGCGTTGCCGAGCACGACGCTCGTCTCGGGGTTTATCGATCCCGGAGGGAGGACGGAGTCGATCAGGTTCCTTGTCGCTTGTGCCACCCACGCGTTGATCTGGCCCCGAGCTTCCTCTGGCGCGCAGCGGAAATCGACGATACTGGCCTCGGCCTTGTAGGTGCCCACGACGTCCTCGTGGAAGGCCCGTTTCAGGGGCCGCGTCAGGTCGCTCCACACGCCGCACGCGAACGCCACGCTCGGCCCGCCGGATGCAGACCGGTCCTTCAGCGCGTCAGCCGCCGTGAGCGAGACCAACTTCTCGAGGTCGAGGCGTGACCGCGCCCCCAGCACGCGTAGGATCTCGTCCAGTGTTGCGGCCCGGGCGCCGGCGGCCACGAGCGAGAGCGCGGTGTAGATGGACAGCGGCGAGAAGATGAGGTTGTTGTCTGCGCTCTCCTCGGCGAGGCGCCTCGCGAGCCCGGCAGCGAGCGTTGTCAGGCCAGTGAAGCTGGCACTCTTCATCGGCCCTACTTGATCGAAGCGCGTCGCCGGGTTTCTGGTCACCGGCGGCAAATCGTATCCACTAGCCGTGTCAGCAGCAGCCTGTCCTTTCCGCACCGGGGCTTGGCCATTGGTAGGGTCCACGACATGCCCGGCGAAGAGGATCGTGCCGGAAACCTCCTCGATAATGAAATACGCAAAAGGATGGTCGGCGACGAAATCCACCGTCGGCTCCGGTGGTGGCATCATCGCAAATCCACCCGGAGCGGACATCATCCAGGTGACCGCCGCAGCCTCGGTCCCTGCTCGTTCACCTCGATGACAGCCTTGTGGAAAACATCTTTCACGAAAAAAGGCAAGCCGTCGGGGTTAGGGTCCACCATGTCCCACAGGTCAGCGGCCATGTCGAAGGGCAGCCGGAGACCCAATTGTTTGAGGATTTCGGTGACCTTCTCCGAGAAATCTAGCTTGAACTTGGGAACACCGAAATCGCCGACCTTGACCCGGCTCCAAGGCAGGTGCTCCTGCACGAAGCTCGGCCGGGAAGTTATATCGTCGAGGAGGGTCGGCAGGCCGTCGGACGCGTCCGGTAGGAAGATGCACATGGAGTACTGCGTGTCTTTCTTGCAATTGGGCGGCCACCCGTACGAAAGACGATGGTCTTGCTGCGGCATCTTGTACTGCAGCTTGAGCACCTTGAATCCGTCGTGCACGGCGATGAAGTGGCGGCTCGAATTGTACATGAATGGCGCGTCGACGGCGTCGCCGTCGAGCCGGTGGAACGGCCTGTCCATGGTATTCGTCTCGTAGAACGGAAGGTCCCACTTGCCTTTGAAGTAGATCGCGTTGGCGAGCACGACGTCCGTCGGCCTGACCACGTCATCACCCCGCAAGTCATCGGGGCGGACGATGTCCTTGATGAGGTTCCGTGTGACCTCGGCGACCCACCCGTTGATCTGCTCCGCCGCTTCCTCCGCGTTCCCGCGGAAATCGAGTGCGCTCGCCTCCGCCCTGTACGTGCCGACGACGGCCTCGCGGTACGCCGGCTTCAGCGGACGCCTCCTATCGTTCCACACACCGTACGCGAACGCGACGCTCGGCCCGCCGGAATCAGACCGGTCCTTCAGCGTGTCGGCAACCATGGTGGAGATGGATTCGGCGAGCTCTTCGCGGGAGCGCGCGCCGAGGAGGCGGAGGATCTCGTCCAGGGTGTCGCCCCGGGCGCCCGGAGCGAGGAGCGCGACGGCGGCGTAGATGGAGAGCGGCGAGAAGACGAGGTTTGCTCTGGGGCTCTGGTCGGCGAGGCGCTTCGTGAGGCGTGCGGCGAACCCCGCCAGGCCGGCGCCGGACTGCCGCGGCTTTTTGCTCGGCCCGGCCATCATCGTCGCGGAATCGAAGCCCCGCATCATCGAACACGTACGTACAGATCGTTCCTGCAGATTTGGTGCTTTCTATGCCTCGTGTATATATGGATCCTATTTGGATTTGGATTCGGATATAAAAATACAACGTCGGTGGTCGGTTTCGTTTCTGTTTTGGAGACCGACATGCAACGTCGTTTGATAGATGGCGGTTTGGTTTGGGTCAATACGGCGCTCCGTTAAATTTTTCTGGCAAAACACTACGGTCTCCTCGGATCTTTTTTACGGGTCAGACTGGGTAGCCCGTTTTAAAATTTTCAGAATTTTTTTATAAGCTTCAAAAATTCAAAAAAAATCAGGATGTAGGCAATGATTTATTTCACCTGTGTGTAAATTTTAATGCGAAAATCATGCAAATGACAAATGTGTATTTTACATATATATTCTATCCTCATGAAAAATGACAAATGTGCATATCGTGCAAATTTTGAATCATCTAAAATTTGTGCGATTTGTCTTTTTTGCTGAGCCCAAAATACAAGGTATTTCACATAAAAAATTTGCACGCTCATAACGTACACAATTAAATACATCCATGTATTTTTCCGGATTTTTTTAAATTATTAATTTAGTTTTTAAATTTTCAAATTAGATCCTCTTTGAAGCTCGGGCTCCATTTGGGGTTCCGAAGGATTCCTTTTCATTCTTTTTATCTTTCTCCTACTATGTGGCTCTTCTTCCGTCCTTGCTTTTGTGAATTTTCATGATTCCTACTATGTGCTACAAAAACCACATTTGCATAATCCTTTCTCTACTATCAACCTATCATACTTGTTACTCTTCGCATGCGCCATTGTATGTGACAATGCCAGAAAAACAAGAGACACCAACTGAAAAAGAAGAAAAATGCACCCCTCATGGATTTTCTCCTCTCCCGAGCTATATAGGCTAGGCTTTCCGGCCAAAAGCCGCCATAGTACAGTTATAGCCTTACTACATCTGTTTCACCCTATTAATCTTGCCACCACCACCCTCCCCCGCCCCACCACACAACCCACACACACATAGTTCGAGAAAAATAAATACCAAACTATCAAGAGAAAAATACGAAAGGAAATAGCTAGAGAAGAAGATAGACTGGTTGAAAGGACATGCGTCTCCTAATCTAGTTTTGTGTGTTTGTCAACAACATAAGTGATGGTCTTACCGTGTGCTAAAGTACTACAGGTACAATTGATAAAAAGCACATGGCCATGATTGACCCCTCAAAAAGGAGAAAAAGATCGAAGTCGGTGGCCCGAAGATTTAATTTATTGAGTCGTAGGGAAGCCGTTCTATCAAGAGGGGTTACTCTTTGGAAAGCTTGGGGAAATCATTAATAATGCTCACAAACCATATTTGCACCCCACAACCTTCCTACAACCTTGGTGCAATTTTTCGGAAATAGATCTGCCGAAAAACAAGCCAAACTGGACGAAATCCGGATGGTCCGGATTTGGTCCGGAATTCCGACCCACTCGGAAAATTCCGGATGGATTCCGAACTGATTCCGAGCTGAGTTTTCGGTACTGTACTCAGTCCGGATTCTGGTTGTTTTTCATCCGGAATATTCCGAGTCAACCGGAATTCCGAACCAAATCCGAACCAATTCTGGATTGCACGAATCTGTGCAATAACGACTAGTTTTTCGGTGCACCTATTTAAGTCGCCTCTTCTTCTCCAAGAGAGGCACCCGACCAGAATATCTATGCCCACCATTGTTGAAAGCTTCAAACTAGTAGATCTCTCTCTCTACCCACTCAAACACCTTGTCCTTCTAGGACTTGAGAGAGTTGACCTAGATCTACACTTCCACCAAAGCGATTTGATTTCCCCATCCATTCCTTTAAGGAACTTGTTACTCTTGGGTTCGTTGGAACCCTAGACGGTCGTTGGTCGTTCTTGTGGCTTTGGGAGCCGCGGGGACTAGCCGGGAGCCTCCAATTGAGTTGTGGAGTCGTGCCCCGACCTTGTGATTCTTGTGGCTTTGGGAGCCGTGGGAATTCGGTGAGAGCCTCCAATTTGGTTGTGGAGTGTGCCTCATCCTTGTAAAGGTTTGTTACCGACCTCGAGGGCATCATATAGTGACTCGTGGATCTCCTCATTGGAGGATAACACGAGGGAGATACGGTGTGCCATATCAAGTATTCGGGGCTCACTTGTGACCCCGCACCGCTCCAACGAAGACGTAGCTTCCATTGGGAAGTGAACTTCGGGAATCATCTTCGCGTCACCGTGTGGTTATCTCTTAACCTTCCTTTACATGGATTGCTAGCTAAACTTGTTTAGAATATCTTGCTAGCTTGTTTATTGCTCATCATATAGGATTATTCACCTAGTTGCATATCTAGAGAACTTATATTTGAGCAATTCCTAAATTTGATTAAAAGAAAAAGAAAATTTGTAGTTGCCTATTCACCCCCCCCCCTCTAGTCAACCTACTCGATCCTTTCAATTGGTATCAGAGCAAGGTCTCTTTATTAAGGGCTTAACAGCCTAAAGAGGAGGATGACTAGCGATGAGGAGTTAAAACTTGCTAAGGAACAACAAGAGAAAATTGATCAAGAAAAACTTGAGAAAAACTAAGTGAAGCGGGGATAACCCTAACCGATGATAATGCCCCGGTCACCATGAAAGCCATGATTGAACTCTTTGGGTTCATGAGAGGCAAAATGGTGGACGATGTGTATACTCGGGTCATTAATAATCAAAATGCCTCCTCATCAACCGATGCCTCTATCGTTGAGGACTTGGTTGATAAGATAACAAGGAGAAACCTAAAATCAATGAGAAGCCCCTCTTAACTTTGCTCCACCTACTTCATATCTCACTCAAGTTCCACTCACCCAACCTCATATAACCAACCTAAGTAGACCGCCTCCTAAGCTTGATAGTATTCGTTATTTCTCTTGGAAGAAATCTATGGAGTCTTATTTTCGCAGCTCATCGGTGCATCTTTGGAGGGTGTACTACAAGGTTTCAAACCGGTTGATCCCTCCAACTTGACAAAGCAAGAAGAGATTGATGAACAACTTGATGCAAACGCCAAATACATTCTTGAGAGTGCCATGACCGCCAATGATGAAGATCAAGTGCGAAATCTCAAGACCACCAAGGAGGCTTGGGATTTTCTTGAATCGGTATATGAAGGAAATGAGGGCATTCAACGCTCCAATGACGCCATCCTTCAACATCAAGTGGACAACTTCATAATGCTAGAAGAAGGACACCATCGATCTCTTCCGAAGACTCACCAAGCTTGTTGTGACCATGAGGGAAAATGGAAAGAAGGATATGGATGATGAATGGGTCAAAGCCAAGTTCCTCAAGACCATTGTTCCATACAATGAAAACATGGTGATGAATCTTCATGCGAGAGCGGACTACAAAACAATGTCTCCCAATGACATATTGGCACAATTCGTCACCTATGATACCTTGAAGGCCACCTCCAAGTCCTCCATCAACCAAATCCGTGGCACGAAGAATCTTGCCTTGAAGGCCCATGTTAGAGAACATCCAAGATATGAAGAAAGCACGACTGTTGATCTTGAAGAAGATTTGGAGGGTGAGCTCAATGAGGTTCTTGCTCTTGCCGCCACCAAGTTTTGGAATAAGAAGAATTTCAAGAGCAACCCTCCCCACCGATGAAAAGAATGTGCTTCAATTGTGGAAAGGACAATCACCTTGTGAAGGATTGCCCTTATGAGAGAAGGGAGGATCATGGTGGTCAACTCATTCTAAAGAAGAACAAATATCACCCCAAGCCTACCTTCATCAAGAGATCACCTCAAAAGGCTCTTGTGGCATCTACACAAGAGGAGTACGAGTCCGGTGGCGAGGAGGATAATGACTCAAGTGAAGAAGTAGGAATGGCGGCTCTTGCAATGGGCAAGCTTCCTCCTTCATTGGCACCCCCTTCTCCCCCGAACGACAACAAGATCTCCAAGCCTATGTGCCTTATGGCCAAGGAAACAAAGGTGATTTCCCCACCTAAAAGTATCATCTCCTCTAACCCATCTCTATTGGATTGTGTTGAGGATGTAGGGAAAATGAGGGTGAGGACAAGATTACCCTCTTTGTGAACAAACTCCAAGGTCCAACCAAGAAAATGGTTGAGGCTCTCTTGTATCAATATGGGAAGCCAAGAACCTTCTTGAGGAAAAGGAGGTTAGGATTTGTGAGCTCGAAGGGCATGCATGTGATCATGCCGATAAAATTGGTGAACTAGAAGATCAACTTGTTGAGGAACAATTGTTCCGGGAGCAACTTGAGGAGACACAAGCCAATGATTATCCAAGGCTAAAGAAACTCGTGAAACCTCGATTCAAATTGCAAGTGATCTAAAAGCTAAAAATGAGGAGCTTGTAGAGAGTCATAACAAACTCTTTGAGAGTTTTGAGCAACTTAGGGAAACCCACAAGGTGACCTCAAGTGAGCTCACTAAGCTCAAGGAGTCATATGCTAAACTACAAGCTCAATACATCTATGCTAGCTTCACCACATCTCATAATGATAAAGATGCAAATGCTTGCACTTCTAACCCTTTGTGTGTGAAGGCATCTCTTATTGAGGAGAACACTAGGTTGAAGGCCCAACTTGAGAAGGGTCTAGCCACTTGTATCCAAGGGGAGAAGAACCTCAATGATCTTTTGAGCAATCAAAAGGGAGTGGTTGGCAAGGAAGGACTTGGGTTTACACCTAAGTCCAAGAAGATCAACAACAAGAAGAAGAAGAAGAAGCCTACTTCCCCTTCCAAAGATATACTTTTTGTGAAGGAGGGGGAGTTGGCCAAGACGAATGCCAACCCCATTGTGATTGGTGATGCCACAAGGGGCAATGCCACTCACAATGACTTTGCGGGAAAATACAACCCTTCATATGTTCTTATGAAATCTAGAAATGGTTGTGTTTTTGCTAAATATGTTGGCACTCATATGGAGATGATTATCACTATGCTATTTGGGTTCCAAAGACCCTTGTGACTAACAAAAGAGGACCCATTCCAAAATGGGTACCTAAATCAAAGACTTGATTTCTTGTAGGACTTTTCTTCCGGTGGATCTTCATGGCTCATTGATAGTGGGTGTTCATCTCACATGACCGGAAGCAAAGAATTGTAAAGGGCTTATTGAAACAATTACTCACATTCTCTCATGTCACCGTTGGGAACAATGCAAGACTTAAGGTATTGGGATATGGCAAGGTAGTGATCACTCCGGAGTTATCCATTGAGAAGGTCCTCCTTGTTGAATCCCTTTCATATAATTACTTTCCGTTGGTCAATTATGCAATGCCGGTTACACCGTTATCTTTAATAAATACCACGTGACCATCCTTTTCACACAATCTCTTAAAGTAGCCTTTGTTGGATTTCGTGAGAACGGTTTGTATGTGGTCGATTTCTCGAAAGAGACCACTCAAATTGCCACGTGTCTAATGGCTAAATCCGACAAGGGTTGGCTTTGGCATCGCCGGCTAGGCCATGTCGGTATGAGAAATTTACAAACTCTTGTGAAGGGTGGACACGTGGTAGGACTAACCGATGTTAATTTTTCCAAAGATCGTCCTTGTAGTGCTTGCATAGCCGGAAAGATGCATGAAAAGAATCACCCCAAGAAGACCATTATCTCCACTAAGAGGCCTTTGGAGCTCCTTCATATGGATCTCTTTGGGCCTCCCACATATGATAGTCTTGGTGGCAAGAAATATTGTTTGGTGATTGTGGATGATTATTCAAGATATTGTTGGACTTTCTACATCAAGAGGAAAAGTGAAACTCAAAAGATATTCATTGACTTTGCAACCCTAGTTCAACGCCAATATGACTCCAAGATTTTGGCAATAAGAAGTGACAATGGTACGGAGTTCAAGAATTACACTATGGATGATTTCCTAAGTGGGGAGGGCATTCAACACCAATATTCCGCTGCATATACTCCCCAACAAAATGGTGTCGCCGAAAGGAAGAACCGCACTCTTATTGATATGGCAAGAACTATGTTGGCCGAATTTCATTCCCCATACAACTTTTGGGCCGAAGCCATCAACACCGCTTGCCACTACTCAAACCGGCTCTTCTTCCGTCCTCTCATGGACAAGACACCATATGAACTCCTCACCGGTAAAAAGCCAAATGTATCTTACTTTCGAGTCTTTGGTTGCAAATGCCATGTTTACATTAAAGGTTGCAAAATTGCTAAATTTGAATCTAGATCTTTTGATGGTATACTTGTTGGATATGCCGCAAACTCTCATGCTTATAGGGTCTACAACATATCCACCGGGTGTGTTGAAGAATCTATGAATGTGGAGTTTGACGAGGATAATGGCTCCCAAGCGGGCATATTGATCATGATGATGTAGGTGATGATGCTCCATCTCAAGCCATAAGAACTATGGGGATTGGAGAACTTATTCCTATTGAAGAACCTATTGTTGATACTCAAGAAGGAGGAACAAGTTCTACTCAAGTTGAGCCATCCACCTCAACAATTGATCAAGAAACTATCCAAGAACAAGAACATGATCTTCATCCACATGATCAAGAAAATGGTCAAGAACCCAACTCTAGTGGTGAACAAGAACATCATGAATGAATGAACCCACAACTCCAAGAACTCCACTTAGGGTTGACCATGAACAAGATGAAGGCAATGATGAAGATATTCGTGTTGGTGAAACAATTGGTCAAGCCATGGAACGCCGGGTCATCCGGCGTGCATCAAAATTGGATTATCAACAACACTTCAAAGAAAATATCCTTGGGAGTATCCGTAGGGGTGTGTCCACACGCAATCAATTATCTAACTTTTGTGGTCATGTCTCTTGTTTGTCTAGCTTAGAACCTCTCAAGGTATGATGCTCTTGAAGATATGGATTGGGTTGCGGCTATGCATGAAGAGTTGAACAACTTCGAGCGCAACAAAGTGTGGTCATTAGTTGAAAGACCCAAAGACACATGCCATAATGTCATTGGAACCAAGTGGATATTTAAGAACAAGCAAGACTCACATGGTCAAGTCATCCGCAACAAAGCAAGATTGGTTGCACAAGGCTACACCCAAATCGAAGGAGTCGACTACGGTGAAACCTATGCCCCCGTTGCTAGACTTGAATCCATTCGCTTACTAATTGCTTATGCATCTACTCAAAAATTGTTTTATCAAATGGATGTTAAAAGTGCTTTCTTAAATGGTCCACTAAATGAATTGGTGTATGTCAAACAACCTCCGGGTTTCGAAGACCCTAAATTTCCTAACCACGTCTACTTACTACATAAGGCTCTTTATGGGCTCAAGCAAGCTCCACGTGCTTGGTATGATCATCTCAAGGAGTTCTTAGTAGACCGTGGCTTTGAAATTGGGGTAATAGATCCCACTCTTTTTACAAAAAGGGTAAATGGAGATTTTTCGTATGCCAAATATATGTTGATGATATTATCTTTGGTTCTACTAACCATGAATTTAGTGATCAATTCTCTAAGCTAATGACCAAGGAATTTGAGATGTCCATGATGGGAAATTGAATTATTTTCTTGGCTTTGAAATCCACCAATTTCGAGAAGGAACATTCTTATGTCAAGCCAAGTATATTAAGGACATGCTCAAGAAATTTGACATGAACAATGCCAAGCCATATAAGTTTCCCATGGACTCCAAGGCGGATCTTCACTTAGATCCGGATGGTAAGGAAGTTGATCAAAAGCTTTATCGTTCTATGATTGGATCTTTGCTTTACCTTTGTGCATCTAGACCGGATATTATGTTTAGTGTGGGTATGTGTGCAAGATTCCAATCAAGTCCTAGGGAAAGTCATGAAACCGCGGTTAAAAGGATTCTAAGATACTTGATGGATACTCCTAACTATGGTCTTTGGTACCCCCATGGACAAGTTTTGATCTTGTAGGTTATTCGGATGCGGATTGGGCGGGTTGCAAAATGGATAGAAAATCAACTTCGGGTACTTGCCAATTCCTTGGTAGGTCTCTTGTGAGTTGGTCTTCCAAGAAGCAAAATTGTGTGGCCTCGTCCTCCACCGAAGCCGAATACATTGCCGCCGGAAGTTGTTGTGCACAATTATATGGATGAGGCAAACTTTAAAGGATTATGGTGTCATTTGTGACAAAGTGCCTCTTTTATGTGACAATGAAAGTGCCATCAAAATTGCTCACAATCCGGTTCTTCATGGGAAGACCAAGCATATTGAGATCCGGTATCATTTTATTCGAGATCATGTTGAGAAGGGTGATATTGCAATCAAGTATGTCAACACCAAACATCAACTCGCCGATATGTTCACAAAGCCTCTTGGTGAAGCAAGATTCAAGGAGTTGAGAGGAGAACTTAATGTGGTGGACATAAGCAATTGGATTTAGTGGACTTCTTGCATACCTACCCATATTAGACGATATTCATTTGGTTTGGATGTAGGCATGGACATAGGGGGAGTGTAGCTCAATTCATGAGTCAACACTTCCCTTATAATGCGCAAATAGACAAATCTTGCATCATAGTCACTTGTGTGACCAAATGTGCTTCAACGATGAGTTTTGATTTTGAGCCCAAGATATATCTTCGCGGCGTCAAGTCACATATACTCAAACATGGTGGCCAAGGCCACCGCCCTCCTCTTCTTGAGGAGTTGGATTTCCTCGTGAAATTTGGGTGTTATTAGACCTTTAACTTTGTTTCCTCAATTTTATCTTGTTATATTCGAATCATGCTTGTTGTAGCTCATCGTGTTCTCGTTCTTCATCCAACAAGCATGTGTAGAAACCATAACTCTTACCTTGTGTCTATGCTCTTATCTAATCTATTGTTCATCTCTAAACATATGTCAATGTATTTGAAAAGGAACTATTGAGAAAATCTCTTTTAAAGATTTTTTTATTCGGAATCGGCTCGGAATTCTTCCGGAATTCCGGACGTTTCGGAATTTTCCGACACTTTCCAAACTCATTCCGGACCAAGTCCAGTACCTTTTTCAGATTTCGGAATGCGTTCGGAATCAATTCGGAATTTTTCGGTCGTTCCAGAATTTCGAACCAATTCCGGATCTATTCCGGACGTTCAAAATAAAATCTTCTTACCTGTTCGCATTCGGGTTTGACTCGTTCGTCTCCTCTATCGCCCCGACCCGTCCCGGTTTTCCTCCGCCGCCGCTTCACCGCCACCTCGCCGGGCTGCTCTCTGGCCGTCCGGCGCTCCTGATCTTCTCCGAGCTTGATCTCCTTCAAGCTTGGAAGGGATCCACCGACCGTTTTCGAGTTTCATCATGTCTTCGGGTATAATATCGTGTTCCCCTTTGTGTTTTTACTCAAATCTAGGTGGGTTCCGTGTTTCTTAGGTTGTTCTTGTTCCTGTAGGCTTTCCACGACAAATCTTAGCCTTCATTTTTCAATCTAGTGCAAGTAGGAAGTCCTTTGAGCAAATTTGCGAAACGAATCGTGTGCATTCGGAATGGATCCGGAATGGCTCAGAATTTTCCGGCCCGTTCGGATTATTCTGGCTCATTCCGAACTGATTCCGGATGCACAGTTTGTTTTTGGAAATTACACTTCCTATTTTCACTAAAATTTCAAATTCTAATTTTTTTGGCATATGTTTTCTTATCCATTGCTACGTACCTATGCTCTATTCTCACAGGTGATATGCTGAGTGGGATGAAAGGCGTGAGGGTTTGAGGAAGAAACCTCGCTCCAAGCCGGCTATGAAGCACATTGAGTCGTCTTCTATTCGTGGTCGCTCTAACCGCCGTCCTGGCAAAGGCCGAGGGAGCAAGCAGCCTCAGATTGCTTCTGTTGAGATGGAACAAGAGGAGGTTCCTATTGAGGATTTCAAGGACATGTCTCGGAAGAATTGGAAAGTTGTTCGCTGTCTCGACCCTTACCGGTTTATAGCAAGAACTTGTGAAGGTGATGAGAGGTTTTGGACTCGCACTCAGTTCAAGATGCGGAATGAGTTCTACATGACACTTAAGAAGAGCATGGTTGTTCGGTCAAGCCACTTAATGAGGAATATCTCAATGAGCACAAGGACACCGTTCTTGTTCATATTTATGCCACACTCAAGAAGATGGACATTTTGAAGGTAGCTTTGGTTTCTGAATCTTATTGTCCTGAACTTATTAGTCAATTCTATTGCACCGTTCACTTCAAAAATGATAGTGTGCGCACCATGACTTGGATGTCCGGAACAACCAAATTTCAAAGTACCTGGTCCGTTTTTGCTCTTGCCTTGGGATATGATTGGGAGGACATCTATGGAGACTATGGTTTCCAGATTCACTCCTCCAACGAGTATGACAAGTCTGTGCTTGATGATTGCTATCCCCCAGAGTATGACGAGGTCAATTCTCCTTATATCACTGACATGTATCCATTCTACAACATGCTTGCTAAGATCTTCCATGAGAGCATTATGAACAAGGCTGGTGATGTTTCTGCTGTTCGTGGGTATATGGTTAACCTTATGCATTACACCAAGCCTAACCATCAGCGGAAGATTGATGTTATGGATTTCATATACCGTGAGATTGAGTCTGGGGTTATGTGCAAGTGGACTCCAGCATATGCACCTCTCATTCAGAAGTTCATCAACCATCTGGCTAGTGAGACTATTATGCTTTGCCGTCAGATAGTTAAGCCAGATTTGTTTACTCCTGTGTTCACCAAGGGTCCTGAGATTCCTGAGTTTGCCAAGGAAAAAGGCCCTTTGGTTGGTGCTCGTGCCTCCAACTCCCGTGCTCCCGTTCCTCCTTCCGCTCCCGCTCCGGGGAGGAAGGGAGGTAGTGCGATCTCCAAGTTCTTTCAGGCGATGTTTGCCAACTGCCGGGATGCTCGTGCCTACAGCCACGACGCTCGCGAGTTAGCCAAGGAGGGCCGTCGCATTCAGAATGCGGATAGGCGGGCAGCTGGTTTGCTTTCTGAGGAGGATGATCCGTCTTTGGCCCCCACGGCGTTTCAGGACATTGCTATGCCATCCGTGACAGATGATGACTTCCTATTTGGAGCTGCTTATGATGATGAGGACGAGGAGGATGAGTAGTTAGGTTGCGTATTAGCGTCCCTCGTTTTCCCCTTTTTGGCGTCTTGATGCCAAAGGGGGAGAATGAGTTCTATTAGGTTGCTCCGGGGTTTTGCATGGGCGAGCACAAGCTTCTTGCCTTTTCATTTCATTTGATCTTATAAGCTTGTGCTGCTTTATTTTCATATGTGTAAGAACTATTTGTTTCTTGTTGTACCTTGGTGTGTATGTGGTAAGACATGCTTTGCCCGGTATTTGTACTTGTAATGTTTAAAGACTATGTTGTTTATCTACATATCTTGTGATCTAGTCTTTATGATTTCGTTTATCATGTCTTATTTAGCTTGTGCAACTATATCAAATTGTTCTATCATCTCTATTGTTGCACATCTTGTTGGTTTATAAAATATAGGGGGAGTGTTGATTCTTGTTGTGTGCATCTTGTGTATTCAAATGAAACTCTAATGTATGCACACATCAAGGGGGAGCCCGTCTATATTTTGTAAATTCATTGCATCGTTCATATTATATATATCTCTATGCAAATCCTTATGTTGTCATCAAACACCAAAAAGGGGGAGATTGAAAGGACATGCGTCTCCTAATCTAGTTTTGTATGTTTGTCAACAACATAAGTGATGGTCTTACCGTGTGCTAAAGTACTACAGGTACAATTGATGAAAAGCACATGGCCATGATTGACCCCTCAAAAAGGAGAAAAAGATCGAAGTCGGTGGCCCGAAGATTTAATTTATTGAGTCGTAGGGAAGCCGTTCTATCAAGAGGGGTTACTCTTTGGAAAGCATGGGGAAATCATTAATAATGCTCACAAACCATATTTGCACCCCACAGCCTTCCTACAACCTTGGTGCAATTTGTCAAATAGATCTGCCGAAAAACAAGCCAAACTGGACGAAATCCGGATGGTCCGGATTTGGTCCGGAATTTCGACCCACTCGGAAAATTCCGGATGGATTCCGAACTGATTCTGAGCAGAGTTTTTGGTACTGTACTCAGTCCGGATTCTGGTTGGTTTTCATCCGGAATATTCCGAGTCAACCGGAATTCCGAACCAAATCCGAACCAATTCCGGATTGCACGAATCTGTGCAATAACGACTAGTTTTTCGGTGGACCTATTTAAGTCGCCTCTTCTTCTCCAAGAGAGGCACCCAACCAGAATATCTATGCCCACCATTGTTGAAAGCTTCAAACTAGTAGATCTCTCTCTCTACCCACTCAAACACCTTGTCCTTCTAGGACTTGAGACAGTTGACCTAGATCTACACTTCCACCAAAGCGATTTGATTTCCCCATCCATTTCTTTAAGGAACTTGTTACTCTTGGGTTCGTTGAAACCCTAGACGGTCGTTGGTCGTTCTTGTGGCTTTGGGAGCCCTAGCCGGGAGCCTCCAATTGAGTTGTGGAGTCGTGCCCCGGCCTTGTGATTCTTGTGGCTTTGGGAGCCGTGGGAATTCGGTGAGAGCCTCCAATTTGGTTGTGGAGTGTGACTCATCTTTGTAAAGGTTTGTTGCCGACCTCGAGGGCATCATATAGTGACTCGTGGATCTCCTCATTGGAGGATAACACGAGGGAGATACGGTGTGCCATATCAAGCCTATTCGGGGCTCACTTGTGACCCCGCACCGCTCCAACGAAGACGTAGCTTCCATTGGGAAGTGAACTTCGGGAATCATCTTCGCGTCACCGTGTGGTTATCTCTTAACCTTCCTTTACATGGATTGCTAGCTTAACTTGTTTAAAATATCTTGCTATCTTATTTTTGCTCATCATATAGGATTGTTCACCTAGTTACATATCTAGAGAACTTATATTTGAGCAATTCCTAAATTTGATTAAAAGAAAAAGAAAATTTGTAGTTGCCTATTCATCCCCCTCTAGTCAACCTATTCGATCCTTTCACTGGTCAACAAACATTGTGCTATTTATTTTCTATGTTTATAAAACCAAAATTGCACATAAATAACTCTGCATAATTCTCAGCTTCAAAATAAGCAAATAAGCCAAATGCTCGCTGTCAAACCAAAAATCGCACACAAAAATGTGCAGTTTAACAGTGGACAGGGTTGTTCGATCACTAAACCAGGTTCATACCACCCATATATAAAAAAATAAAAAAATAATGCACAGTTTAAGGCACCAAAATTTGGAGCTAACTAAGTGCACATTTGTAAACCTAAAATTGCAAAAGAAAAAAGTATGTGAAATTTTAGCCTTCGTCTCGAAACCCAAAACAGTTGCAATTTTGGATATCAAAATTTGCAGATAACCCAATTGCAGATTGCTAAATCCAAAACCGTACAATGTATAATGTGCAAATTTAGACGAAAATACGCAACTACTTATTGCACATGTATAAATCCAAATATACATGTTTGAAGTTTGAACCTATTATGGCGCACACTATTTTATTTTTCCAAAACTGCGCATATGACGCATCTCAGTACATGATCTTATAGTCTAAAATTGACAGCGGGTTAAGAAAAAAAGCAGGCGCCTCAGCTTTAGCAAGAGTCATGTTTTAAGTAAAAGTAGACGCTCTCGCCGGATTTTGTGGAGGCTGCCTGTGGCCTGTAGGTGATGATAAAGCGGGCAACATGGTAGAGCCGAACAACATCATGGTGATGGCGACGGCGAGGCACGGCGGGGCGGAGTGGACGACGTGGCCAACAAATGTCAGGGCGGAGGCCGGGCATGATCAACTGGGCAACGCGGCGGGTCTGATGAGGATCATGTTGGTGGTTGCTACGCAACCGAGAGGTGCTGTGGCTGACGAGTCGAAGACGGCGGAGGCGACGGCGTGCTAATACGGCGGAGGGCGACAGAGAGGAAGGAGGCGACGCAGCGGCAGCGGCAAAGGAGGCAGTCGAAGTGGAGATGCGGGTTTCTGGAGAATTTATGTCTGAAAACTGTCCAGTAGGTCCCACCCGTCAACGCCACGCCAGCCGCCACGTCATGTGCCAGCTAAAATGAGCAAAACCACCCAAAATCAGTGGAAACCACCCAGATTCGTGTCCAAACAGCTGCAGGGGGAGATTTCACTGGTTTTGGTTAAGTCAGGGTTGAAATCCGACCAAAATTAGTTTAGGGGGATTTTGCTCCAATCAGTGACATTTGAGGGAAAACTATACTTAATGCTTTTCGTTGGATACTGGGCCTGGTATCTGTACAACTATATATCTCTCAGGCCATGCCCAATTAGGCCTGCATTGGTTCAGAGAAGACGGCCTCTGTTTATTGGGCTCCAAATCCGGTCAGCCCATAAATATCACATCCTTTGATCGTTGAACCCTAAATAAACCTTGACAGACCGTCGACGACGGCGACAGTCTTCCTTCTTTCCATCCCAAAATGCGGCACTTCTCCTCCCTCCCGCGGGTTCTCCGCCGGAGCGCCGCCCCAAAACCCCAAAGGCGGAGCGCCGCCCCGAAGCCCCATCCTCCCTCGTCGCCCCCGCGCCGGTCCCTGACGCTAAGGCGCCCGACGCGCCGCCGCCGATGCCGACGAGGCCATGGGAGGAGGCCCTTGACGCAGCGCAACGCGCGTTCGGCCTGCCCCTCGCCGGCCGCGTCCTCGCCGCCGCCGGAACCGGCAACGCGGCCGTGTCCCCTGTCGGAGTCCACGCCGCGCTCGCCCTCGCCGCCTCCGGCGCGCGCGGCCCGACGCGGAGGCAGATGCTCGGTGCTCTGGGCTGCGGCGGCGGCGGCAAGGGCGCGGCGGCCGACGCCGCCAACGTGGCGTCGCGTGTGGTCAAGCGCGTGCTCAAGGACCGGGCCAAGTCTGGTGGGCCGCGGCTCGCCTTCTCCTGTGGCGTCTGGGCTGATGCATCCAGGACGCTCTCGCCGGAGTTTGTGGACGGTGCCAGTGGCCTGTATGGCTCAGCGGCCAAGACGGCCGATTTCAAGAGCATGGTATGTCCTAAGAGGCTAAGATTTCCTTTGTCACTATAACTGCGCGGGTGATTGTTATTACATAGTATGCTTGTGCCATGAATTTGCCGCAATGTGGCAGGGAACATGGTAAAAGTTTCAATTTCTCGTTGGTGATGTTTGAACATGCTTGTTTGACAGGATCAGCCCCTTTATTCATTTATCATCTGATTAGCTTAGGTAATCGATACCTCCATATATGTTGGGGCTTTCTCCTTTACGGTCTTTTACATACCTGTTAACCGTTGTGCTATAGGCTTTTGTCGAAATTTCTTTGCTCTGGTAGATGTTAATTGCAGCTTGGCAGACATCGGTTCGGTTTTGGGTTTATACAAAATTTCTCAGATCACATCGCATGGGACAGTTTTTGCACATGAATTGAGGATTGAGGGAGAGAATCACGACACCGATGGTGATAGCGGTGTTTGACTGCCGATGTCTGCCATTCTGGAGTTTGGCATACAATGCCGGTGCCGGAGTGGAGAGGTGTGGTGGGCTACTGGGATGGGTCCCTGTCCCCGGGCTGGAGACTGGAGAGCTAGGTCGTGCACTCACGGGGTGCCGCCCGAGTGGATGGACAGGTCGCTGCCTTGCAGGCGGTGGGACAGTCAATGCCGGAAACGGGGTCCATGGTGCTCCCCCTTCTTCGTTCAGCGGGCGACGGGAGGTGGGTGGGAGGCAACAGCAATGGTGATCAGCTGTGCGGGATAGTGAGGTGAGGGTGAGTGGCGGCACAATGGGGGCGGCAATGCCTAACCTTAGCCAAGCGATGCGGGTGCGGGACGCGAGACTCAGGGACTGGGTCTTGTACTGGCGGGGTGCAGGATGAACAGTTCATGCTGGGCAACTGGGCTCACTTTTTTTTTCCGTTACCGAGAGAAATACCGAAACAACAGAACTTTGTTCGGCTAGTAACACTGGGAACATGGAAACAACAGAACTAACAAGAAAAACAAAGACTTCGGTTTTGGTTTGTTGTGCTGTTCGTCGGCTTTTATGCACACCCTTTGCGGCAGGGAGACCTATCATACCAGTATTTCATCATGAAAGCAGAGAAAATGTTTGGTGGAATCCAAGTTACTGTGAAAACCAAGTGAAAACTTTGTTTTGAAGTTTCTAAAATTCTGAAACAAATACAGTGTGTTGGTTTGGTGGTCTACGAACATGTATATTTTCAAATTTAAAATACGAATTCATTTGGGAGGCATGAAACAACCAAAATCAGTAATGAATAGTGACAAACAGTACAGCATGGCTATTCTTGCAAAATTTGTTTTCATATCCCCTGAATGAATGAGTTCGAACTTCAAATTTCACATATTTATAGAACATCAACTTTCTATCATACCCAAGTTTTTTTTTAACTTTAGAATGTGGTTTCCATGGAGTTTTCATTGAAATCGGTTTACTTTTTCATGAAAGTTTATTAGTTCCTGTAAGATCCTTATAAAAAGCTCTTTTCTTGATTATTTCGAAGTTGAATGGTAAGATACTAATCTTTTTTGTCTAGAAAATTTGACTTGGTAATATAGTAATCTTGTGGTGTAAGCTGTATTTTTAGACGCTTTGTGTTCCTTAGTTTAATATTCATGGAAACTTTTTCTTGATATTTTTAGCCAGAAGATGCTGCTGAGAAAATTAACTCATGGGTCAACAAGACCACAAAACAAACCATTACCTCGCTCCTTCCAGATGAACTAATTGACCACAATACAGGGCTTGTACTTGGGAGTGCAGTGTATTTTAGAGGCAGATGGCTGGATAATACTGATGTAGCGAAGACTGCTGAACAAAAATTCTACTGTCTGGATGGAACACCTGTCCTGGTGCCTTTTGTAGAGTATGACAGAACGCGTATGTTTGCTGTGCATGATGGGTTCAAAGTTATTAAGCTTCCTTACAAGCAAGGAAAGAATGAACGGAAGTTTTCCATGTACATTTTTCTCCCAGATGCTCATGATGGCCTGTTTGAATTAACCAAGAAGATTTTCTCTGAACCAACTTTCTTAGAACAACATTTACCAACAGAGAAACGCCACGTTGGTATTGGGGTGCCCAAGTTCACGATATCTTTTCAGATCGACATGAAGGATTTTCTGAAAGATATGGGCCTTGAATTACCATTCCGCCGTGACGCAGATTTCAAGGATATGGTAAAGGAAGATGACTGCAAGGAACCTTTGTTTCTATCTGATGTACTTCATAAAGTGATTTTGGAGGTGAATGATAACGAGATTGATGAAACTTCTGTGAAAAAGAGCATAGGCAAGCCTTTACCAAGAGAGTACTTCACCGCCGACCACCCTTTCTTCTTTATCATTCGCGAGGAAGTGTCTGCTACAGTTATCTTTATGGGGCATGTGCTTGATCCTTCATCACAGTCATAGAATCAGGTTTGACACTTGTATCACCATATTACATTTATTTGTTGGATTATCTCTGCTTTCCCGATCTGTCTGATCTTGACACTAGTACGTGAATAATTCATTCACTTCGTGTGAGCAGCTTGTGTGCTCCATTTTAGTAGCAATGTTGCCATGTAGTTATGCTTAGTCTACTTGTATGTATCTCCACCGTGGTGCTAAACCATGAGGCAATATTGCAATATATGCTTGTTATCTGTTGCGTAAAATCTGTAGGCATGTGTACAATTTATAGCAGAAACTTCTGTTTCCACGTGCCTACATTAGAAGTCTTACATATTTGTTGGTATTGAGTCTATTACTTTGTAGAATCTGGGTGATAGCCGAGCTGGTTGTGCAGTGGTGTCACCGTATTGACCAGGGTTAAAATAGTTTGCGGCAGATTAACCTTGTTAGGCATTTCACGGTTTGAATAAATCTGAGGAATTCACTGCTTCTTTTTAAGAGTACCCCCCCCCGCGTCCTATTTTTTAATTGAGTTAATAACTTGTGAGTACTTTGAAGTTTAACTACCAGCCTTTCCATTTAGCTTTTGTACATCAATCTTTTGTTGGTAGATATTTTGCATGATTTTGTTGTAGATAGCATAGTGCTGTTTATATGCCTATTTCTTACCAGGAATAAGCTTGGAAAGTTTGTCATACAAAGCCTTTCATTTACCCCCAAATATCGATCTAACTTTGATATTTGGTTGTCACCAGGCATTTCTGATCTTTGGTGGTGAATGAAACACAAGCATGTGAATCGGTGCCGACGACACTATTTTCTCTCTTTGATCAAAAGAGAAGAATTTCGTTCTCAAGGTTCATATGAATGGAGATGAAAGCATCATCGACTCACCCCATAGGATTCTGTCTGCACCAAGAACTGTACCTGACAGTTAATTGTCACCGAGTACCACGAGTAGCGCTGGTGACCGAATAGGACACTAATAAAACTAACAAAAATGCTCACATGGGAATAAATGATGATTGAACCACTCCAGATAGGAAGAAAGTTGTTTCTTCAGCTCTCTTATGCTTAATTCACAAGGCAATGGTTGCTTCTTCAGCTTCACCGATAGGTACAATGTACTGACAGTGTCGGTGGCTTCTTGGGGCTTTTTTCAGCAATGGCTGTACTGAACCGACTCCGTTGTATGCGCATCAATGTCTGATGCAGCAGTGCAAACATGATTTGTGAACATCTGGCCGTGCTGCTATTTGTCTTGTTCATCTGTAGTGGTGATGGTGACTGAGCGATCAGGTTGGTGGCCTTTCGACCTAGAAGAAGTAAAGGATGTCTCGTACGCTCTCAAAACTCCTTGCCCTTCTGGCTTTCTCTAACTACTGGTTTGTTCTTTCGTTTTTGCACCATATTTTATCCCCTGTTTGCCACAATCTGGGCAGCACATTTTTTTTTACTTCCTCTCAAATCAATCTCATAGCATCATTTTGTGCAAAACTGTAGGCAGAGACAGCCGTGCCATTTTGTATGTATTGCAACTTACACGCTATACTACAAAATATAAAATAAAATCAGGAAAAAGTTTATATATAATTGTTGATACCATTTTCATAGAAGGATCAAACACAGCTGCCTACACGGGAATGCGACATTTGGTCCAACTATTTGCCCCCGTGGCTAGCATGCAGGTGCCATGCACATCAGCCAGCCAAACGGAAATACTATGCTATGTACAAAAGAAAGGGAAATGTGTGACCACAACTTTATTTATTGAACTGTTAAGATATGCTAAACTTTCATCTAGTATGCAATACCTACACCCAGGAGGCCAGTCTGGCCAATTTGGTGGATTGATACTTCCAACAGAGGGTGCAGATTCTGTGGGCTCTTTTGTGCATGCCAACTATAAAATCCAGATGTATGGGCTGTGACTCTGCCATTAGTTGTATTATTACTTGGGGTTTAACCAACATTTGTTGGACTACCTTCATTACAAGCCGGTAATTCTGAAAGAAGCCACGCTTAGTGGAACTCTAGAAGCCAGAGTGGTCGAAACTTAATAAACAAATGCTGAGGTGCCTTTTCTTATGAGCAGCTGCATCAAGCAATTTATGCTAAATATGGCTGGACATGATCCAACTAGGAGGGGACAAATATAGTATACAGAATATGAACATTCTTTTTTCTGTAGCTGATACAGGTGCAGCATGGGCCACAATATTCTTTGTTGCACACCTGAGGTCCTGAAGATTAGTTTGTTTCAACTGCGCTGAGCATACTTTTGTTGACGTAAAAAAAGATGACTGGTTTTTCTTTCTTTCCGTTTGCGTGATAAATCCTACCCTTTAATCAGATGTTCCTCACATGAAAAAAGGAAGTTAATTCAAACTTCAGGCACATACATATGATATTAAGCTCTTTAAGCTAACGTCTTTTAAACTTCGCAAAAGAAAAAAGTGTAAGGTGCTGTCTTTTTATCTTGTAAGATGCATCAGCCTCCTCAGTCCAGCTTGCAGGTTTGGCAACTAGTCTGTAGCCACTAATGGCTTGATCACCTTTTCTGATTCTCACAAAGATTTGTCTGGAACAAATATTCAAACTAACAAGTCAACAACCCACATTGTGCTCTGGCTCCCATGTTATTTTGTTTTTCCTTTTGGAGTAGGTAAAGGGAACGATATTGGTGTTTTCCTATGATTGAGGCGACTGATAATATGGGACTGATTGATTTCCACATGAAGTCTCGGACATTATGGCGAACTATCACATGGGAATATAGGTAGCTGCAACAAATCTAAAAGGAATACACAGATGGAAACGAAATAACAAAACCAAGTTGAAGTCCTAAATAAGGTTAGGCTTGAACGGAGTTGATATGTTATATAACTTCCGTATGTTCACATGGATTATCAGAATTAAAACCTTTCACCTGGCCCTTTGTTGGAATGATACCCTGGGTATGATAGATAAACTAAACACACCTGCTACTTAACCCTAAAACGCTACACAAAAGTTCATCAGTTAATGCCATATTGCAAAAGAATAGGTGTCCTAGGCCCTTCGCTATTTTCTTTTCCAGTCAAACCAAATAGGAGGAGATTTTATTGGAAATGCCAAAAGCATCAAGCAGCACGCGAAAAGTAAATACTCGCGGTGCAAAAACCACCAAGTCTAGCTTGGATTTAACTCCAGAGTCAAGGACAGTAACCATTAGAGCAGTGGCATAACAAATGATGTGATCACTGCCGCTCACATCCATCCTATCAAGTTATCTAGCTTTTCCTCCTTCCCCGCGAGAGGGTTGACCTGACGATCAAATATAAGTAGGTCTGACTCAATCATATTCTTGTACTCCCTCCGTTCGGAAAAGGATGTCACAAAAATGGTCTATCTATAGTTCATTTTTGTGACATCCTTTTCCGAACGGAGGGAGTACAAGATAGACCAAATGGAACCAGATACCCCCAACAGTTGGATCACTATGGTGGTGACAAGTCCACCTAACCAAACTGACAGCGCAGCGGTGCTCCCCTGGCTAGGACGCCGCTCCAGATAATCCTCGTTAAGTAACACCTTTTTTAACAACAGACGTGCTATAAATTATTCCATGAAATGTCCCTTGGGATGTCGGTGGCACTCCAAAACAAACTGTCGTATTTCTTGAGGGTTAAGAAGGTATATTTGTAGAATGTTTTTTGGGGCATTTGCCAATCCAAAGAAGGATAATAGGCCATTTGTCACTCTTCCTGAATTGGTAGAACGGTCAACAGATAATCTTTTATTGTAACAAAAATTCATAACAAGTATGGCAATACCAACATCTGGAATGGCAAATATCGATATTTGTTGTCTTCTGAAATATTTTCAAATTTCCATCTACGGAAAATGCACACGCATACATAATTCGACATAATCAAAGAATTGCCACCAATTTGGTTTGGAAAGGAACTTTAACTTACACAACCGGCATCTTGAATAACTTTTTGAGGATCGTTGCAGGGTTCCAATTATATGAACAGTTTTCATATATTTCAGATTGGGAAAGGGATGGCTGCTGAATATATAGAAATTTCCTCTTTTCCTACATATTTTGGAGGAAATAAAAATTTCCTCATAGAAATTTATGTTATGATTTTTTTGATAATCCCTCTGTTACTCTCTCATCTAATTCTCTTTTAATGATGCTTTCTTTGAAAATTCACGTGTTCTCCTCATGCCCTGTCCGAACAGATTCTCTTTTCTTTTCATGTGTTTTGTATACCTACAGAATCTGCTAGTCATTCCAATTTTATGTTCCTTCTTATGTTTCGGTGTTCTTTCTCTAACATGTATTTCAAGTTGTAACCGGTTTTTTTTTTTTGTAAGTTTCTCTCTTTTTCACCAAACAATGTACCATGCTCCAGGAACGATCTGTTAGGCATCTGTTTGACGCGATTCCGTCGGCATGGAAGACAGAGTCTCCGGTAAGTAATCTCAAATCATCATCAAATAAAGACAGGGTCTGGTTGCATTTTCCTTTTCGAAAAGGAACAGAGTCTGATTGTAGGAACTGTAGCCTTTTGTTGGAGAAACGGTGCAAAACACTGCGGAAAGGTGGTAAACATAAGTAGACTGTAATGAAGCAAGGTGGTAGAATGGTCCGTCAATGAAATTGGCTCTGGTTCGGAGCCCCCCTTTCACCGGCGAGAAAGCTGTTTGTTAAACGGGGCTTGCAGGATCACGACGCAGAACAACACAGACGGTCCCACGGCAACATATGCATTGCGTTGCTAGCTCGACACCAGCAGCCTGCATCGCTGTTGGGGACTGTATCAAGTGCGCTATCGACCCAGCGTTTTCAGCCGTACTGTGTCATTAACGAGAAAACAGAGACGTTTCTTGCTGGAGTCTCCGACTCAACCTTCTCTTTAGCCAGTCGTGCACATGGTAGTCTTGGCCACATTCAGCTAATTAACAGCCAGTTTGTGAGTGATCTGCTTGAGTGGTCCATGGACATGGATGCTAATGCTGTTTCCCTTTTTAATATCATTGGTTTCCTTTGACTAATGTATTGCTTTGCAAGTGCTAAGCCAAACAAAGTTGAACACTAGCTAGTACTATAATACAAGATGTGCTCGGTTTTCTAGACTTCTCATGGGAGCATTATCATAATCCGTACAACATGATATGCCCCAGTATTCCTCCCATATTCTTCATATCTGAAATATTTAGATTTTTTTTCGTGTGCCTTCTTCTATTCAAAAGATACATGATGGGGTTTTAGACATGGGCGGGGAACTGAAGATTGAATCGCGATTCTTGGCGGGTTGTTAGTTCACGATATTAGATCACTTTTGTGACAGAAAAATTCAGACTGAAAAGCTGGATGCTCGATGATTCATAACCAACACGATTGGTTGTGCTTTATACGCCATATAAATACACATAACTTAAGTTCAAATCAAAAGACAAACTATCATTTGTAATGCAATATTGTAAACATCTACCAATTCATGAATATCAACGAGCGATTTAATTGTAGGTACATGTGTATGAATGTCATCTTGAAATACACTCAATAGCTACAGGATCCACATATTATACTTAGATGGTAAAATGTGTGCCATTTATTTATCTTCATTTGTAGCCTTATATTTAGCTTATACTACATGAACCCGCCACTTCTAGAAGCACATAAGTACTAGGCTGATCTATAATTTTTACATGATAATAGATAATACGGAGAATTAAAGTTTAAATGAGGAAGTTTGGGCCATTATGTGTGACATTTTATCACACATAGATTTATAAGCACATTTAGGAAGATCAAGGGGCGTGATTTATATCAGCTAGTACTTATGTGCCTAAGCTGATTTATAGATCAGCTTAGATTTATGCGTAGAATTATGATTTGTAACTGTATCCAAACAGACCACGTTAATCATGAAGTTCTAAGGGTTGTGATATGTTTATATACGGTCCTAAAGAGCTAACTTATGTGATCAATTATATATGAAAGACCACACTAAAGCAATGGCCAAATGTTTTGCATTTTTGTAGATTTTCTAGCGATATCTCTTTCTTTTTGATGTATTGTGTGTTCTGCATATAACCGATAGATGTACTGGTAAAATACCTTTTTCTATTATAGCAGGCCACTAACAAGATCTAGGCATTGCTCTCTTCCACCTCCAGCAGCCGCTGCGATGTCTAGGGTGGAGAGGAACTTGTGAGTTTTTGTCTCCGCTGGTCTACATCGACGATGGGGTGGTTCTTGTTCCTATCCGTCCGAGTTCTCCGGTTGGCATCGCCGACATCATTGTCATCTTTTCAACGAAGGCATTGTGAGAAAGGTTGTCGACCGGGTTTGTAGATGTTGGCACAACTTCCTTCCTGAACTGGGGCAGTGCCCCTACCAATGTGGTCGCCGGTTAGAGTAATGGCGGTGAAACGATGACGAGTTCCACTGCAGCTTTGTCTAGGATTTGAGATACAATGTCTTTGTTGTAATTTTCTATTTGTTTTTGCTCTTTTTACGCATGTGGATTCAGTTGCCCGATTATATGTTGTATATGCTATTTTTATTATCTTACATAAGCCAGAAATGATTAAAATAAAAATACCGGTAAAAAGATACTAAAATATTCATGGTAATCGAGTAATTTTTTTCTTCAACCAAACTAGACAATCTTTTTTGTATCCACAACCAAAGTTATAGAAATTTGAATAAATATTTTTAAGAGACGATCTAATTTAGAATAAAGGTAGGAGTAGTAGATATCAGAAAAAAAGGTTTTCCATGTGTACCTAAGGAAATTGGCACACAATTCCATATGAAAAAGAAGGTGATGGATACCAAACTAAACAGGATTACTTGCTCCCTTTCGTGGATAAGTTAACCAATGCTGCCTTCCCGATTGCCCCTCCACCTGAACTGAATGTGGTGAGAGTGTGAGGGCCATACGCTCTTGATCTGTTCCCAGATCAAATCAGTTACTAAATACAACCGTCCATGATATTAGAAAGATGATCAGGGGTGAAAAGAAAAGTCAATTGGATTCGTTAGCTAATGCCTATCCTGGCCTAGTGGCCGCTCATCACTCACCCTCAAAGTGTTCTCTCAATGGGAGGAAAAAAACCTGTGGCAAGTGAGAAGACACTTTCATTTGTCCCGAATTGTATCGATCTCCATGCGCAGGGACGAAAAAGCAGCCTGAACTTCCTCCCGGCCTGTGCAAGATATCGTTATCGATCTGTTGCTAACGAGATGGTGGTAGGTAGTTTTCCTCAGATGACACACAAATCCTACAAGCAAGCAACCAGCAGTGCTCAGCCAGCGTAATCTTATCTGCACTTCCATTTCACGCTCGACCATCTCCCGTTTCATTTCACACTTACCATCCATCGTCTGCACTCTGCAGGAGACACTCTAGACCGGTAGCCAGCTGATGATGATGCAAACCAAGGGACGAAGTTGTCAGCTTTCGGCGGTGAAATTGCGATGAGGATTAGTAGTAGTAGGCGGCTAAGCTAGAAGGTGTGTGGTGTCGTGAGGTTAAGCCAGGACAGAGAGCAACTACCATGTCCATGTCCACCCGGCTCCTACTCTGCTTCTCCTCCTACTCCGCACGCGCGCTCCGCTCCGATGCGGCCGCCGCCTCAGCTCCCTCGTCGCGGCCTCCTCTTCCTCCTGGCGCTGCTGCTCATGGTTTGGTCAGGCGCAGCGTCCACGCTCGACACGTTCGCCCTGGCCACGGCCGACGAGACGACCATTGTGTGCGGGCTGCTGCCGTCGGCGTCGTCGCCGGAGCTGCTTGACCTTAACTGCACGACGGCGGGCGGGGACCACCACCTGCAGGAGATGTACCCGTCCACGCACCCCTTCTCCGCGCTGGCCGGCGGGGAGGACTTCCTCTGCGCCGTCGGTCCGTCCTCCGCGCGCGCCGACGCCGTCGACATGCGGTGGTGGGACCTGTCCAAGAACCCGGGGAGGCCCAAGCGGGTGTACCTCGGCCCGCCGCTCCGGGCTCTGGACTCCAGCGAGTACCGCGTCTGCGGGGTGCTCTCCAGCGGCGAGCTCCATTGCTGGCGCTGGCGCGGGATAGCCATCCCCGCCGGACTCCGCTTCGTCGCTGTCGCCGTGGGGAAGGGGTTCGTGTGCGGCATCGTCGCGGGCCCGCCAACGACGCCGATCAGGTGTTTCGCCAACGGCACGGAGAACATAGAGGCCGTCCGCGCCGCGCCGCAAGGAGGGAGCTACGACGTGCTCGCCGCATGCGGCCAACGCGCGTGCGCGCTCTCCACGGACGGGGGTCTCTCGTGCTGGGGCAGCGGCGCGCCGCCGCTGAACGGCGAGAACGTCACCGCCGGGTACGCCGCGCTCGCGCTGGGCGAGATCGGCGTGTGCGGGCTGCGCACCAACGGCACCATTCGCTGCTTCGGCGATGGCGTCGCCGCGCCGCCGGACGACCTCGCCGGCTTGCAGTACATCGACGTCCAGGCACAGGGCCCCGCATTCTGCGGCGTCCTCATGGCGAACTACTCCCTGGTGTGCTGGGGAGGCCACGAGTTCAATGCCACCAACCGCCTCGTCTTCGACCGCGTCCTGCCAGGCCCGTGCGTGCTCATGTCCTCGTGCCAATGCGGCGTCTTGCCGGGCTCCGCCAACCTCTGCTCCCGTGGCCGGTGCATCTGCGTGGACTGCGCCTTCAAGCTCAACGTCGCGGTCCCGAAGGCAGCGGCCCTGCCCCCAGGAAATTCCAGCAGCAACAGGAGAAAGATCATTATTTGGGTCGCCGTGGCAGCGGCTGCGTTCCTTCTTCTGGTAGTGGCATTGCAGTTGGCGCTGTTCCTATGGTGTCGCCGCCGGCGCCGTCGCAAGGACGAAACAGAAGATCTGGGCGCGCTGCAGTCGCTGATGCTGCCGCGGCTTGGATCCAGCAGGAGCAAGGGGCCAGGCAGCGTGGTGGAGCATTTCACGCTGGACACTCTGCGCGCGGCGACGGAGGGGTTCGACGACGAGCGTCGGATTGGGTCCGGAAGCTTCGGGTCCGTGTACCGCGGCACTCTCCCCGACGGGCGCGAGGTGGCCATCAAGCGGGCGGAGGACCACGCCACCAAGTCGTCGAGCTCGACGGCGCGGCCTGCGCGGCGCCGCGACCGCGAGACGGCCTTCAACTCGGAGCTGGTTGCGCTGGCGCGCGCCAACCACAAGAACATCGTGTGCCTGCTCGGTTGCTGTGCGCAGTCCGGGGAGCGGGTGCTGGTGTACGAGTACATGGTCAACGGCACCCTACATGACCAGCTCCACGACCGGAGCCCCATGGCGGCGCCGGTGATGTCGTGGCGGGGGCGCCTCACGATTGCGCTCGGCGCCGCGCGCGGCATCGAGTACATGCACGTCTACGCCGTGCCGCCCATCATCCACCGCGACATCAAGTCGGCCAACATCCTCCTAGACGACTCGTGGACGGCCAAGATCGCCGACTTCGGGCTGTCCTCCGTCCTGGAGCCCGCCGGCGACTGCGAGGACAACAACGCGGACAACCCGCAGCAGCCGCAGAAGACGATCTACACCGGGGGCACGGTGGGGTACATGGACCCGGAGTACTACCGGCTGCAACACCTGACCGACAAGAGCGACGTGTACAGCTTCGGCGTGGTGCTCCTGGAGCTCATGTCCGGCTGCCGCGTGGTGCAGCGGTACGCCGAGAGCGTGACGCCCAAGAACGTCGTCGACTTCACGGTGCCGCACATCCTCGCCGACGACGTCGCGCGCGTGCTCGACCCGCGCCTCCCGGCGCCGACGCCGCACGAGACTGAGGCGCTCGCGTACGTCGGCTACCTCGCCGCCGACTGCGTGGGCCCAGTCGGCTGCGACCGGCCGTCCATGACCGAGGTCGTGGACGCCCTGGAGCGCGCGCTCGCCGCCTCCTCGACGGCGCCCGTCTCCCGCTCCGTGACCGCCCGCCGCGTGCTGTCACGCTCCGGCACGGACCAGTTTGACCTCACTGACACCGAGTAGCGCGCGAGGCCGCCATTGACCATCCACCACGCCACGCACGCAACCTAACCGGATGCGGCTGATGCAATGTCTCGATCCGCATTGCGTCAACTACATTTGTTCTTTCTTTTTTGTCTTTGCTCCTTGGTGGTTTATTTGGGCTTATAGATTCTTTATTGATATATGTAATTGTGTATAGAAGATTATAGATCATTTACAAAGGGTGATTTTTTTTTCAGTGTTACCTTTTCTTCATGGTTCTTTCAACCGGGCCCTGTTCTGAAAACAGAAATTTGAGAGGAATAAAATTCCTAAAAAAATTGTGATTCAAACGTGCCAAAATGAGAATTGTATGGTGTCGGCACACGATGCAAAGATAATGTGGAACAATCGATCACATATTTGACAGGTCTCCCTGCTGATTTTATTATATGGTCAAAAGGAGAAAAGTCCCTTTAATTTTTGGTAGTGCTCATCTTGGCATGCTGCTCACTTTCCAGTGCTTCTCCCTTTCATATGTCACTTGATCGGTCTAGCTCCAGATCCAAGTTAGTTAAACTCCTAGTCAGCTCACTGCTGAATTCTGGTAATGCGGGAGCATCGTGTCGAGCTGGTTTTATGGATGACATGGATTAATGCTGCCGTTTCTTTCTGGAACAGAAACGAAACAACGGTTTTGTCAGAAACAGCGGAATCTCTTCTGCCTACCGAAACAGGTAGGGTTCTTGTTTTAAAATAGCTATGCTGTGATTCTTCTTCATCTTTTAGTCGCTCAGCTTCTAATTTAACTCCTAGCTCGGAATTTCATTTATAAATTTAAAACTTCGATCCGTAGAGTTTGTAGGCTTTAGATAATGTGGACGATCCAATTAGAGCCGGTCGAATTTGTTCTACATGAGGGGCAAATAATTAGAGCGAGCGGAGGAAAACCACGTTCCAAATTATGAGGAATTATTGAAAGTCCATAAACGTGGACAAAATGTCATAAAATGGAAAAGCCTTCTATTCATCCGGAGGATTCACGCGCTGCCTAATTAGGAGGCATTATTCTCTCAATAAGTGGACAAAATGTCTTTAAGAATATTCTTGGAGGCCTTTTCAAAAGAGTTACAAGAAAGCTGGGAAAGATAATGCCTTTTAAAGCATTTGGTTGAAGTGCCTCTGAAAATATCAACAAAAACATTTCTAGAGTACATTCAATCCTTATTTGTGACACTATTCATAGGATTTTTCTTTTTTCGTGTGTTTCTCCGCGTGTATTTAAAATTTGGCTCCGCAAATTTCAGGGATTGTAAATATACATGTTTTGAACACCAACAAATTTGTTCCGATTTTTTTTTCTAAAACCTACAATCTGAATTTTGAGCGGCGGTATCATGCTATCGTGTGATGTGTGGTAGTATCTCAGGAGAGCATGTCTAGTAACGAAGGAGTTTCAAGGACACGCAACACAGATTGCGGTCATCTTATTAAGAATGGAAGGAGAAGTGTTACAATTACATGCGGCCTAGCCGCCCGCTAAACACCCTACTCTACTCCTCACGCTGGTCTGCTCTAAACCTCGCCCGCTCCCACAGAGCTAGTTCATCACACATTTTGCTTACAACTAAATTCAGACTAGACTCTACCCGCTCAAAAACTCTCGCATTTCTCTCGAGCCAAATTTTCCTCATGCCTGCAATCATGAAGGTTGCTAAATCTTTTCTTTGCTTGCCTCTGCATCGACCCAGTGTGCTGTTCCACCAATCTTGCACTGTGATTTGTCCAGTTGGTGTAATGTCTTGGATTTGCTTCATGCGACAAGCTCTGAACCAAAGGGTTTTCGCAAAGGAGCAATTTACCATTAAGTGGTCAATGGTCTCAGGTTCTTGATCACAGAGTGTGCACACCGGCGGCCCCTGCAGTCCTCTCTTAGCAAGTCTTTCCGCCGTCCATCATCTATTTTTCATCACCAGCCAGCTGAAAAATTTCTCTTTTAATGGAGCCCTGCTTTTCCAAAGAGTTTGTGCATAGCTTGCAGCCGTTTTGCCAAAGAAGAAGGCAAGGTATGCAGTCTTTGCCGAATATTGACCATTAGCAGTCAAGCGCCAACTGAACGTGTCCTCATTATCAGACAAAGTGACCTTCTCACGAATAGAGCACCAAAGGTGCATGAATTGGACAATGGCTGGCAGTGAGATGTTCCCTCGGACGAGTTATCTGCTTACAGATTGTTCTTTATATTTTTCTAGTTTCTCGATGGTTATGCTTTGGTTTTTCAGACTCAGACGAACATTTTGACCGGAATTTGACTTTTATTGCCCACCATGGAATTTTGCGACCGTGAGAAGAAGTGTCTTCGGAGTTTGTTTCAGTTCATGTAGCCGTCGCATAGATAACCGAGCTCGGGACCTTGAGTAGCTAGCGGTGTCTTTCATTGTGTTCCAGCGG
The DNA here is from genome assembly GCA_947311845.1 of Poa pratensis. Lineage (NCBI taxonomy): Eukaryota > Viridiplantae > Streptophyta > Magnoliopsida > Poales > Poaceae > Poa > Poa pratensis. Next base: position 47,370,877 of record CAMZMU010000048.1, read on the forward strand.
TAAACTTAGGTGTTCCAGAAGGGTGGATTGCTCTCCAATCATGGCAATCATCAAACGATGGATTAAACAAACCATCGTCCCTGCTGCTGCTAACAATCATGGTTACAAGGTGCCAAGCTGGTGGTTAAAAAGTGGCCGCGCCCGTGCCATGACACGATCGCAGAGATCCAAGGAAAGAACCAAGCAGCAGTGACACGGTTTGACCGTCAGCGGAGACGACGCCGCCGCCGTCGCTCTCTACCTGGTTCTCTAACTAACCCGGCAACTACTAAGCTACTACGACGAACATATGACTCGACGAAGAATAATATTGCGTGGACGGAGGTGGGTAGTAGCTGCACCTGCTCTCCTCCACGCGCGCATCATCAGCCTGAGTGAGAGATAATAGCGTAAACATACCACTTTTGTAGTAAAATTTACCGATTGGTACCAGTCGTCGTCGAAATCGCATTTTGGTACCACATTTTGCAAAAGTTTTCTCAGAATACCCAAATCGGTGTCTAATGCGATTTAGACAGTGTTTCTGACAGGAATGGCCCACATGTAAGGTGACGTGGCAAGTCCGTGACAGTTTCTGACCTGGGCCCCACATGTCAGGTCATTTAAAAAATAAAAAATTCTGAGAAAAGAAAAAAGTACTGAAAAAATCTGAATAATATAAAAATGCAGAGAAGCACGGCGGCCGCGTTCCCTGGACGTCGCGTTCCACGGCCGCTGCGCCCTGGACGCCGCGCGCCCTGGCCGGCGTGCCCCCGCGCCCCCGACCAGCCGCTCTGGACGCCGCCGCTGCGCCTGGACGCCCCCGCGCCCCCGACCATGCTCTGGACGCCGCGCCCCCTGGCCGCCGTGCGCCCTGGCGGCCGCGCCCCCGACCAGCCGCCGCAAGGCGAAGGGCACGATCGACGCCGGCGGCCGCGACTGGCAGAAGTGGATCTGCGGTGTCGTCGGGCAAGGCGGCACGCACTGCTGGCCCGTGCACAGGCACGTCGTGCGTCGGCGAGCGCGACGTCGGTCGACCACCACAGCAAAACGGCCGCGGTTGACTTCCGTCTGAGCGCGTGGGGGAGCGAGAAGAGAAGCAGAGGAGACGGCCCACACTCTGCTTCCGCCGCGCTCGAGACAGCCCCGTCCTCGTCGTGCCGGCCATCAGGCGGAGTTGGGATGCGCAGTCGCCGTCGTCCGAGACGCGGGGTGCGTCGCACTGGAGCTGCGCGGGCGCGACAGTGGCAGCGTCCATATCGCGGTCAGGCGAGTAAGGGAGCTCTGGCCAGGCGCCACCACGGGAGCGCGGCGTCCCGGCGAGCCCGGCCAGGAGCGCAGCGTCCCGGAGGCCAGGCGAGCGCGGCGGCCGGCCGAGCCCGGCCAGGAGCACGCGCGGGGCACCGGCGCCCATGGTCTTCGGCCAGATTGATTTTTCTTTTCTTATTATGATTTTTTAATTAGCTCACAAGTGGGGCCCACAGTACACCTCACCAATTAATTTCTTTTTAAGTTTTATTATACTAACAGGTGGGGCCAACTTGCCACGTTACCTTACATGTGGGCCATTCCTGTCAGAAATACTGTCTAAATCGCATTAGACACCGATTTGGGTATTCTGAGAAAACTTCGGCAAAATGTGGTACCAAAATGCGATTTCGACGACGACTGGTACCAATCGGTAAATTTCGCTACAAAAGTGGTATGTTTACGCTATTATCTCCCTGAGTGACGCCGGGCGGTCGTCGGTCGCCGGCCGGCCGCCGTCGCATTCCTCCCGTAAGCGTGCTCGACTGGATCGGCATCTGGTAGCGGTGGATGCGTGCGCTTGTCTCGTTCCCGCGCGATCGGATCGTCGGAGAACATTCTCCCCCGGATCTTTCTGCTAGGCGTAGGCGGTTGAGCCGATTTTTTTTAAAATATGTTTGTGTCCTTTTTTGAATGTTCTTCCGCCTTTCGCTTCAGTTTCCTACCTTTAGATACCTACTAGTTGACGACGCGCTTTAGTTTTTAAAATTTTATTGGCGATATGTTGTTGTAATATTTCGCGAACAATTCTTTTTTTAAAGTATTGCAGATGTTTAAAGTGTATTAAAGGAATGGTTTAGAATTGAGAAGATTAAGTAACAAAATCACTTAGATGGGATTTTTTTTTTTTGGTTTGTTTGCATATTCATAGTAGAATGTGCATTATTGTAAACAAACATTATTTGCTGAATTAATTTAATTCTATAAATTGGAGTGGCTAAGCATCTTTGTAATGCTTTGAAAATTTAATTGAATTCTATAATCAAATGAAATACAGTGTATGGACATTTACTAAATTCAATACATAATTTGAGGGAATTAATTTGGGTTTTCTTCAAATATTCGTTGAATTGAAATTTTAAAATATGTTTGAATTATGCCAAAAGCAGTGCAAATAATAATTGGTATTTTTGTTCGGTTGCATAGTATAATTAGAGGAAATGTATTTTCTGAGCATTTATTACTTTTTAATCTATAATTAGATAAAGTGCACTTACAATGTATACGAATATTAGGCAGTTTGAATTGTTTAACTTTGTTTGTATTTTGGCATTAGTAAGTACTTTTTTTTTAGCATGTTGATATATTTTGGGGTAGCTCAAATATTTTAGCAATCTTAAATGTTTAAATGTGCTTCTTTTTTTCCATATAATATTTAAGTTAAGTATGTAGTTAGTGGTACTGCATATTTTTTCAATTTGTGCTAACAAATGGGGAGCAATCTGAAATGTTGAAATGTGCTTCTTTTTTTCCAAATAATATTTAAGTTAAGTATGTAGTTAGTGGTTCTGCATATTTTTTTGATTTGTGCTAACAAATGGGGAAAGTTTGTATATGTTGCATTCAAATTTTGACTATTTTGAATTGTTCAACTATGCTTTATGTTTTGCTGTATGTAGTTAGCGTTGAATTTTTCTGAACATTTTTTAATGTAGTTTAGAGAATATCCAAATATTCAGTAAATTGAAGTATTTAAATATGTTCGTATGTTGACATGAATTCTTAAATGTAATTAGAAAAAATGTATTCGAGTTATATCCAAATGTTGAATAATATGGAACTTTCAGAAATGCTACGGTAATTTCGAATACTTGGCAAATTCAAATGTTTGATTATGTTTGTATGTTGGCATAAATAAGTAATTTAGCTTCGTAATCAGAAGATGTGCATTATATGAGCATTTAGTGAAGTGAATATGTAATTTGTGGATTTGCAAGTCATTAATAATATTTAATTTAAGTTTATAGTGGTGGAAATACACATTTGTTGAATGGAATTTCGTAATTGAAATAAATTATTTTTGATTGTATACAAATAATTATCAAATTGGAATGTTCAATTTAAGTCTATAATTAGAGGGAATGTATGATTTGAATATTTAATGAATTTAACTTCATATAAGTGGGGGGAGTGCATTTGTTTTTTTCCTTGAAGTATTTATCAAATTGGTATGTTTAAACATTTTTTTCCCCTATAAACAGCTAGCATTCTTTTTACTGAATAAAAAAGTTAGGTAGGTGTTAATGCTTTGTTTTTTTTTTTGGTTTAGATGTACAATATATGTTGCAAAGAGAATTGGTTTCTTTGATTTTTTTTTGTGTAATTTTCCATTTCAAAGTGTTAAAATTCGTTGGAAGATGTCGTTTGGATGAGCTTCAAAATTTCAGCAATTATAAATGTACAAAAATATGTAGGTTTATGTTTGTAGTTTGACATATTCAATTAAGCTTCATAATCAGTGGAAATACAGTGTGTATTTTTTTAATTCCAATTACATTTAATTAGAGGGAATGTGTTTTAGGTTTTCTATAAATATTTGTTAAACTGAAATGTCCAAAAATGTTTGTATCTTGGTGTAAATTATTATTATGTTTTTTTTGTTGACATTTTGATATTATTTAAATATTTCCGAGCACTTTTTCTTATTAAAAGTTTTTCAATTTGAATTAAGATTTGAAAGCTATGAAAGTTTTAAAAAGTTTATGTTTCTTAACACTTTTCTTGTTTAAAGTTTTTTCCACTTGAATTAGTATTTAAAAGTTCGTATGGTACGGAAATTATATTTGGAATGTTCACATATTTATGAGTGTTTTCACATTTAAATTTGTACCCGCTTGGCTAAATTCAATTTTTTGAAATGTCCAAGCTTAAAAATTATCTAGATTTGAAAGTCATTAAAATTCTAAAAAAGTTTGCGCTTAAAAATTGTTCAGATTTCAAAAAATGTTCAAATTGGGAAGTCATGCAGATTTTTATTCTTTTCACATCTATAAAATGATCAGATTCGGAAGGCATTTAAAATTTTAAAATATTCAAATTTGAAAGTTGATCATATGTCATAAATAGTCAGCAATTTTTTTTGTGTGGTCATTTTGATATATTTTCCATATTTTTCCGGTGGATACATTTAAAGTTATAGATTTTGCAGCATTTAGAAGTTTTTTTTTGGAATTTGTTTTAATAGGGTGGGCCCTCTTGTCCGTGTGGCAAAAGTTTTGATATATTTTCCATATTTTTCCGGTGGATACATTTAAAGTTATAGATTTTGCAGCATTTAGAAGTTTTTTTTTGGAATTTGTTTTAATAGGGTGGGCCCTCTTGTCCGTGTGGCAAAATTCAAATTTGGGAATGTCCGCATTGAAAAGCTGTTTAGATGTAAATATGTTGTTTTTTATTTTTATTTTTTTAAAGTTTGCAGTTGTAAGTTGTTCAAATTTTGAAAGTCGTTAAAGTTGGGAAGTTATTCATTATTGAATTATTTTTATGTTCATTGAATGCTCAGTTTTGGAAAGCATTTAGAATTTTAATTTTTTTTAGATTTGAATTTTGATCGTATGGCATAAATTTGAATTTTGATCATATGACATAAATAGTTTTGAAATGCATCTTCAAACATGAAGATCAATTTAAATGGAGCTGGAATGACTAACAGATGTCATTTCTAGAAACTCCATACTTGACATAAAAGGTTTATTTAGTTATTCTATATAAACATTGTTTAAAGTTGTTTAATTATGCATGGAGATGCATTAGTTGTAAAGGTTTCATTTTTCTGTAAATTTTGATGTATCATTTGCATTTTTCTGAATTACGGATTAAAAGCTATGAATTTTACAAATTTTATTCATTTTCAGTAATTATTAAGTTCCTGATAGTTGGGACCCACATGGCAGTTTTTTATTAGTTGTGAAATCATTTATGGAATAAAAAAAGATCTGGTAGGTGGGGCCCGCGGTGACGTCATCGAGTGACGTCACTCGGCGGCGGCGCAGCTCGGGCGAGCACGGACCGTGATCCAGCACGCTCGCGAGGCCGGAGCGCGCGGATCCGCGCGAGGGCGGTGCGGGGAAACTGGAGGGGCGGCGCTGGTGGCCAAATGGTCGCCGAACCGCCGGCGACGACCGAAACGACGACGGCGGACGCGGAGCGCCGCGGCGGCGAATCCGACACGTGGGCGGCGTTCCGGCAGGCGGCACTCGGCGAGGAGATGGACGAAGCGACGGCGCACCTCCCCGTGACCGCCGATGTGAGGGGGAAGGAGCGGAGCGGCGGAACGGAGCGTCGGCGGCGGCGGCGAGCTCCGGCCGCGCGGGAGAAGGAGGGGAGGAAGAAGAAGCTCTGCGATCGTTTTGCCCCGAAGTCCCTGAAGTTTGCCAAAATTACGAATTAGTCCTTTTCGGGGTTTTTCATAAATTCCCCACACTGTTCAACACTGTAGCAGTGAACAGTGCGTACTGTTGCTAACTATAGTAGCCGAGCGCGGAGAGGCCGCGATTTGCGCCGGCTTTTATATAGTTAGTAATATACACCCACTGCCCAAGGTGACGGGTTAACGTCCAGGGCTCTAGGCACAAGCGCCGACCCTGTTTCCTTGGCTATACCAGTGGAGGGTCTCGTTAACATTGGTTTTGTATTGTGCTACTCCCTTTTATGTTCTCTTTTCGAGCATGGTTTGTTTCGTGGAAAATTTTGATTTTCGCTTTTCCGCAATTTTTTGTGCCGGTGAGGGGATAAAGGCTCCAGCACAATGCAAACTCATTTTTTTTTCAACCAGGCTAGCCCCCTTTCCATTATCAAGATAACAGAAATACAGAGTTTCTTAAAACCATCTCAGTATTTATTCAATGAAAAAGGTAAAAAGAAGATGGAGGGGGAGAGCGAGTTGGGACACTAACAGGAAACCCACTTGAGAGTGCTCGATGTCGAAACATCCCCTACGGGACGAAAACATGTTACCATCAGAGTTTGTTTTAAACCTACAGGAAACGACCACCAAAACATTCCAACCGAACCAACTAACAGAGTCACTAAGCACGACGAAGCAAAACACCAGCATTCCTCCACATCTAGGCAGCAGCATCTAATTGCATCACAAGCTTCAATCACCAATCATCTCAAGAGACCGGGGTCCATGGCGCTCCGCCCCCCTAGCAAGATCCGCTGCAAGTTTCATAAGTTTTTTGGCTCCTTCTGCGAGGTTGTTCTTGTCGTCGCCCACCTGCATTCCTGACTAGTACCACAATACAAACTCATAGATCCATTTGATCTATCAGAAACGAGCAATCACACAACTACATAATATGAGACACAATGTTAGATGATAAAGTGCTGGGCGGTAGCATACATGACTGTGTTTTTTTTATGGTGCTTTCACGATCGAGTACCTCTACTCTTGTGCTCCGAAATAAAATAAAAAGAATTTTTGTCTGACTTTCGCCAGTCATATCGTCTCGCCATTGTTATCTTGGTGAACACATTCTATGAAATTTCTCAATTTTGCTCTTTAGGGTAAAAACGCATGATCACATTTTTGTCTGGATCCGGCAAAGGGACACTTTTGTCTTGTTATCCTTATTGAAGCCATTGCGGAGAAGCTTCTCATGCCCGTGTTATGTTGTGGTCCCGTGGAGTTTTCTTTTTTTAGCAATTTAGTTGTGTGCATTCTCAATGTCTTAAATTGCTCTTGATATTGAGTCATTACAAATGCCAAATGTACGTGATATATGACCATTTACCTGTCGTGCAAAAAAAGAACAGGGCAAATAAATAGTTGGTCGTGGGATCAAAGGAGGGGCCAGTGGAGCCAACTGCAATGGAGTCATGGAGTCCGCATCTTGAGATGCTCGCTGGCGCATCACGACCCCGAAGGTACATCCTCCGGAAGTGCACTAAAAAGCTTGTCGCGACTACCACGTACGGTGCCCACCGCCGCGGCCACCCAAGAATCAAATCGTCATAAAGGTCACTAGAAAATCGATCACTATGTTGCACGATGTTCAACACGATCTTTCTTGACTCGGGACAGTCAGTTCCCTTTTCTCTGCAAGTATTTTGTGGAAGCTAAATGTCCAAGAAGCTAGCGTAACTTTGCACACATTCAGTTCAAATTACTCACGGATCAAATTAGAATCGCTCCCTATGCAACCTTCTCATTTTAGTCTCGTAGTCTAGTCACGTGCGCCGCTGCCGGCCTTGAAATCGTGCTTGATCGATTACACTGACAGGTATCGCATCGTCCAGGAAATTGGAGGCTGTAAGCCTGTGACCTCATCTATCGATTCCACATCAGCTAAAAAAAAAGATACATTCCACATAACTACTGCAGGGCCGGAATCAACTTCCGCGAGAAAGGGCTGGAATAAATATGCGGGCCCGTCTTGGATGGGCTGCGATCCAGTAGCCTCCTCATGGTGGGCTTCTCCTGGGCTGGAGGTCTTCATTACTACAGTACCAGCGTACCACGGTAGATTCCTGGGCTGCGATCACAACTTGGTTGCAGCTGATCTCAAATCTCAAAATTGGACTATTGCATTTTTTTGACAATCAATACCACGATATATTTCTCTCAAAAAAAAAATACCACGACATATTTATAGTAGCGAAAAGTTACATGGTAATATATGAGTTGACTACGGCGATTATAAAATAAACTCTGAAAGAAACGAGCAAATCTTCGAGATCTTCAAACTCTTTCTTCTTCCATGACACAATCTTGTACTTTTCTGAACACAGCCGTGGAAACATGACATAGATATCAAACCAATAACTGTAAATACCAACAATTCTCCCATAAGTTTTTTGATCCACACTGCAAAACTATGTGCACGCACGCAACCATTAAAATAATCAACCAACATCGGCAAGAGTACCAACACCAGTATTTCAGGGAAAAGCAACCGAACAGCATGGTCGACGTCGCTGGGAGCCGAGAGTACGAATAACCATTGTCGAGGACGTAACAGTCGGGACGAAAATAGCGAGGACAATCCTCTTCGCGGCAACCATGAGAAAATATCCAAAATCGATCTGACGAAGCAAGGTCTGAAAGACCATACCTAGACAAATTTAATCTTCCAACACCACCATTGAGGTCGGGAAGGAGATCTCGCCGCCGAACGATGGGCCAAAGATCACTTACTGCAGACGATGCCATCTCCATTAACGAAGAAGACGACTACCAAAACCCTAACCTAATCTATTGAAAACACTACTTTTACTGAAAATTCAACTCATTAATCGGGTTCCCCACCCCTCCTGACGCCAGCGAGGCCGCCCGGAGGAGGGGGAACCGACTATGGAGGAGGCGGCTGCTTTTTCTTCCGGCGGCGGAACGGACGGAGACGACTTAAAAATGAACTACTGCTTGACAGAGAGTAGTCACATCAAACTTGTATCATAGCTTTCCCTAGAAAAAAAAACTTATATCATAGCTTACCTCATACCAAAATCGAGTTCCAAAATCTACTGTAAAACTTTCTCATTTTCTCATTTCTGTACCTGACAAAAAAACCCTAAAAAACGGACCAAAAATTTGCATAGGTATGTTTTATAAGTTAATATCTATGGACATGCTTTTTTTGAAGATTTTATAAAACTACCAATTATGTTTTCTTAAGATCTAAAAATTGTATGCACCGAAAGCTCTCTTTATTCTTTTTTTCACGATGCCAAAAGAGGATTAGGTTGATGGTCCATTTTTTTTTAACGGATGGTCCAGATCTTGAGACCAGCCATCCCTATGACCGGATGCGTATTTTCGCTCCGTGAAAGGAAAACCGAGGAAACTAAAAAGAAGAGCGTGTAGCAAAATCGTTGGCGCAGCTTGCAATCGGTGCCAACGACGGAGATAAACCTTCTCAAGCGCTCCTTGTCCGAGAACAAGCTATGATGAGACAAAGCTAGCGTGTATATACCCCCGAACAAGGATGACCGTAGCACATACCATTCCTAATATATGTGTTGATTGCCGAATGACAGGGAGCGGGTGCAGAAAAAGATCGGAGTGATGATTAGAGCAAGGATTTTCCTAGAGCAAAAGGAGCTTGGGAATCACTATGTACGTTCTCCTTATATCTCCTGCTGGTGAGGATGGAGATGATGATGTTGTTGCGGATGGAGATGGCAGTTCCGAGGAGTATCAAACCAACCGCCTTTGTACCGAGACGATACATCTTGTGATCACCCTCAACGAGGATAACAATGTATAAATACATCTGAAGCGAAAGAGGTGAATATTTTGTTTCTTTGATTCATAGGGATGCATAAGGGGAAAGGCAAACTAGCTAAGCCAGAAAAGCAACATGTAGCTGCAACCATGCTTGCGAGGTAAGCCCATGCATGGATGGCACTCTTAATATTTCTCAGCTACTCCTCGGAACTGTCGTCTCCATTCTCGACAACATCATCGTCTCCATCCTCACCAGCAGCTACATCTTCGTCGTCACAAGCTTTGTCTCCATCGACTTCCTGAGCAACAACAGCAGCAAGGGCTCCATCTTCACCAGTGGCACCTTCGTTTCCATGATCAGCAGGAGCAGCATTGACATCACCGTTATCTCCATCTCCCTCCTCCAGATAATCTGCATTGTCTGCATGCGTTCACTGTATGTTGTTATTCTTCACAAGATTATATCTTTTGTTTCTTTAGCAAACTGTGATTTTGTACGCTACAACACTTTGTTAGTTCAACAAAAGGCTTAACTTTTTGAACGTATCTATTTAAGAAAATTAACCAAGTTAAGTTGAGGTTCTCATTTGCCTATTGATGGGAAATGCATGTAAATAAATATATTATTTGCACGCACCATCTTCTTTTTCTCCAGGAAGAATGTAGATCTTCTTGACTGAAATGGTGAAATCTCTGCAACAGTAAACTCTTACTATTTCATCATTATGAAAAGAAACTATAAATTCTACAGAAGAGATAAACATAATACTCCCTAGATCCAGATCCAAGAACTCACTCCCATGGGACTTCGCCGAGAAAGAAACGATCACCGTCCGCATTGTCATACAAAAGAATGAAGTCATTCTCATCTAACACACCATCTGCTTCACTGATTTCCATGCCACTAAGCTCGAACTGTGACACTAAGAAAAACAATGGACAAAACTTTAATAAATAAATAAATAAATAGTGACACATTTTAAAAGTAAAAAGTTTATTTAATCCCAAAAGAGGAAAGATCTCACTTGCATGTTTCTTAGTGGCCCACGTGCAATTATAGTGATAAGGATCAATAGATGATACATTCATCGGATATATTGTAGCTTTTGAATTTTTATAGAAGTTAGGTCAAACTTAAACATGTAGACAAGAGTGAGTGACATTGTCTTCCAAGAGTGCTAGAAGACACCCGATCTGTTCTTTCAATTTGCATGGGCAACTTTGTTACCATAAGTAAATGAAGCTCTAAATCCTCTATCGATCCTAAGAAAATATATGGGCCTTAACCCTAGAGAAAAAACGACCAAGGTGAACTAAAAAAATGGAAGCGGGGAGAAAAACCTATCTTGTAATGTTTTATTTCTTATATTTTTCTTGGGCTCCATGTTAAGGGAATTTCTCATTCTAAACATGAATATACAAGTGCTAGTTTCAGATGTTGCATTTGAATTATATAACGGAGGCCACATATCCAAGTAGATTCATATATAACGAAAACCATGCATATCTTACAATTATAGGATACAATTAGTGTTAAAAAGATACTTACGTGAATAGTTGTTGCCCAATCTTTTCAATGTAAAGGACAGTGATTCATAACTGTTGTGGACAGACAAATTTATCTTCCTTCCGAAGGGCTTCCCGTGCAAGAAAACCTTCACAAGCCTTCTTGGTGACAACCTTGGCTTTCCCTCGGGTACAAGATAAGCATCCATTCACTAGTAGAAAATGGGCCTATGGTCCCGGTTCGGTTGGGCCATCAGTCCCGGTTGCCCAACCGGGACTGGCCAATCGGGACTAATGCTAGTCCCGGTTGGGCCACGAACCGGGACCAATGTGTGGCCACGTGGCCAGTTCTGGCTGGGCGTGGGGAGAGACTCATTGGTCCCGGTTCTTGTTACGAACCGGGACCAATGAGTGTTTTTTTTTTTTGGTATTTAGGGTTTAGGGTCTCCTCTCGCCGGTGCCCCCTCTCCCTCTCGCCGGTGCCCCCTCTCGCCGGTGCCCCCTCTCCTTCTCGCCGGTGCCCCCTCTCGCCGGTGCCCCCTCTCCTTCTCGCCGGTGCCTCCTCTCCCTCTCGCCGGTGCCCCCTCTCCCTCTCGCCGGTGCCTCCGTCGTCTCCCCCTTCTTCGCATCGCCGACGTGCTCTCCATCGTTTCCGTACGCATATTATACGCTCTACTATATACACAGTACATGTTGATGCATATATAATTAATATTCGATCTCTTGCGAGAATACAACTATTTAATTACATGGAGATAGATCAAGCCATCAAGGCATATGTAGTTCATCGTCCGAAGCATAATGTTCTCCCCTTTCATCGATGACCTCCCTAAGCAGAAATCCCGCCAATTCCTCTTGAATTGCTCCTACGCGCAGTTCTGGGTCGATCTTCTCCCGCATTTTGCTGAAAGCAGTTGTTCTCCGCTCAGTGGTCAACTCGCGAATGAACTCGCAAACGTAGAATCCACATAAATTACTCCCCGGTGGCTGCTGCGGACTTTCCACCGTTTTATAAGTTAGCTCATCTTTGAATGGACCTTCTACCTTCTGTTTGAAAATTGTCCAACACCTGCTTTGGCAAAGAAAATGAACAAAGGAGTTATTAATTACTTGACATCAGGGAACGAACGAAAGAGGGCGATATAATGCGATAATGATTGAAATTACTTGTTGAGCATTTCTTTCATGTCGGACCACAACGCTTGGTCCCAACTTAATGAGTCGTGGACTTCAACTGTGGACTTGTCAGGTTGAATGCTTAGCAGAATCCAGTGGAACCTGCGGACGTTTACATAAAGCAGACATGCATAGCTCATCAATTACACTTAACATCGAGAAAGCCAAATAAAAATATGTACAAGACAGAAACACTCACCTGAAGTTGTAAGGAAATAGTATTTCCGTACAGAAATGTTGCATGGTTAAAAAGGTGGTCAGGTCATGCTCCACGTCTTTGGGGTGATTGACTAACGTATGTGAATTCACGATATATGGGTCAACGAACCCAACCTCAAAAACTTTAGATCTTTTGCATTCCAGCATCTTCATTCTGCATAATAGCGTACAAAAGGATATATATATAGGCAGGATAATATAATACAGGCAATGAACGAGCTGAGCTAGAGACTTAATTACGAAAATAAATCACTTACAGACAATAGCAAGAGAGGATAGATTTGTCGAGGGCGCGCTTTTGGAATAACTGGAACAGTTCAGTCAGTTGAACCTGTATAGTGTAACGTTTGAAGAAATGCTCCACTCTAACGTCCAGCGGAAACCACTCTTTCGCGTCCTTCTTTGATGTGTGCACCAGGTACCAGTATGCAGATTTCGCATATGTGTTGATAGACCCGTCATCTCCTCATTACTGACCATAGGCTCCCCTTGGACATATTTCCGTGCCATCTCTAACATTGGCGCATGTTCATAGCCTAAAAGTTGACCAAGGCTCATACCCAAGGCGGTAGCCTGTTCCTTGGCCTGAGATACAGTGACACCAAGTTCTTTAGCAGCAGCTATGGCTCTGGGGTCCAATAATTCCAGGTCTTTATCCATAGCGACTCTGAAGTCCTTGTCGACATCGGAACACACTATGAGGGGGGGACCGATTGATTTTTCTGCTGTCCGAGCTGGGCAATTTGTTTCCCGCTTTTTGCACTTCTTCCCTTGTTCTGCTCAGACTGGGCACGTGCTAGCTTAGTAAGTTCACGACCATAGTCAGATGGCAGATTCATCGATATCTGGGATGGCTGCTCAAGGAAGGACTTTCTCCACTTTTTGGATTTTTCATCGTATACCGGCTTCTGCTCGGGCTTTTTTGGTGCAAAAAAAGCCTTATTGTAGGCAGCCACCTCCGCGGCGTTTTCCGCTACAGTCCTGTCATAAGGTCTAATGGGAAGATTCTTATGAGGTACTGTTGGGAGGGGCGACCTTTTACGTTTCGGTGATCGCTTACCCCTCATAGTACGAGCGGTGGGCGGAAACGGCTGACGCGGCGGCGGAGACGGCTGACGCGGCGGCGGAGACGGCTGCGCTGGAGACTGGTGAGGCGGTGAAGAGGACTGTTGCGCTGGAGAATGCTGAGGCGGTGAAGAGGACTGTTGCGCTGGAGACTGGTGAGGAGTCGATGGCCTTGGCTGCCAGTTCGGAAGCACGATGAATTCCTTTGGCCATAGAATGGTCGCTTTCTTGGCTTCTCCAAGTTCAAGCACCTCCCCATCTTCACCTGCAGGGTGTTGCAGCTTCAGCTCCTCATAATCTTTCATCACTTCATCCACCGCGACAACAGCGTAGCCATTTGGAACCGGAGAGAAATGGTAAGTTGGATTAGGTCCAATTGGTACGACATAGCCGACCGCCACCTTCACGGTTAAGTTAAAAACTTTCACATGCATCTCACAAGGTGTGCTCTCCGTGATATCATCCACTGGGTAGCGACGAAGTGGAGCCACTGCATCATCATTACCATCCTGGAGCTCCGTGGAAGCCACGCTGCTTTTCCGATTCGATGGGCCACCGGTACCATCGCATGCAGCTTCTACCATGTGCCGTTGAGATTGGCCGCTAGTACCTTGCTGGCTAAGCACGGCAATTTGTTCCTTCTGCGCTTTAATTCTTCTTCTATATTAAGCAGCCGGTCTGCAGCAGCGCGTGCTTCCATTGCCTCCCTTTCCTTTCTCCTCTGATGGCTTCTATCAGGAAATTTCTTCCTGTGCTCGGGAATCGCAATTGTCTTGGGCTTGGAGCCAGGTACGCCTCGTAACCGTCCGTCGTGTTCCTTATTCCCAAGGGCGCGTGTGAGCTCGTCATCCTCTCTATCGGGAATGAACCGTCCCTCTTCAACATCCTTTACTGCTTTTCTAATTTCTTGGATGGGTAGTAGGGGATTATCTTTGTGTCTTCTGTTATATATGCACTTCCCTTCTGCGTCCAACGTGCCCCCATGCCCGTAAAACCAATTTCTTGCCCGTTCGATCCACTTGAGTGGCTCTGGAGTGATCCCATTAGCCAGCAGGTCCGCCTCAAGTTTCTCCCACTTAGGCATGCTACCAGCGTAGCCACCAGGCCCCATAGTATGGTGGTACATCTTTAGAGCAGCATTTGCCGCATTTTTTGCAGACTTTTCCAGAGCTTCCTCTGATTTCTTGTACGCCACAAATTCTTCCCAGTAGTCCTTTATCTTCTCATACCCTTTATCGAAGTCTGGAGTCTTATTTTTCTTGACAAACAGTTTGTTCAATCTTTTCTTCCAGTTCTTGAATAGCTCGGCCATCTTCTTAAGTGCCCAGTCCTTGACTTTTTGCTCCATGATTTTCCGGGCAATCTTTTCTGCCTCATCTGGATCCTCCTCATCTGAATCCACCTCTGGCGCCGGCAGGGTGAAATTAACCATGAGCTTTCTCCAAAGTCTTTCTTTGCCCTCATCGCTGACATATAGCTGTCCTTTCTCGTTTGGCCGATGCCATTCTCGAACGGTGATCGGGATGAAGTCCCTAACAAGAACTCCGCATTGCTTTACCATTTTATTTTTAACACCAGGGGGAGCAGTCGGTGTGCCGTCTTCAGCGACTCTTTCGATCGTGTACCTTTCTTGGTCGCCCAACTTTTTGGCTGGGCCTCGTTTTGTCCTTACAGAAGATTTGCTCGATCCGGAGGGCTAAAAGAAGAAAGAGCGTTAATATATGTATATAGACATCAGAGACTTAATTAATACAATCTTCGGCTTCATTAATATATGTATATGCACCTCGCCGGAGTTTAATGTTCCACCGGAGCCTTCGGCTTCTCCCTCGTCGGCTTCTCCCTCGCTGACTTCTCCCTCACCCCGGCCGTCGGGTTCTACCTCACCGGAGCCGTCTCTTCGGTTGAGAGACTCATCTCCCTCACCGGAGTTGTTCAAAAACTCCGTGGTGACATCGACAATATCTTCCGGCCCGCGGATTATATCCTGGAGGATATTTTCCTGATCTTCGTCTCGTTCCATAGTTTCTGCAAATTAAGAACAATGCACAAAACTTTAGTTGGGTAACTTGTTCCATATGTCAAGATACATCTACAATATCATAAACCCGTAAACTCGTATCGTAAACCCGTAAACTCGTATCGTAAACTCGTAAACTCGTATCGTAAACCCGTAAACTCGTATCGTAAACCCGTAAACTCGTAAACTCGTATCGTAAACCCGTAAACTCGTATCGTAAACCCGTAAACTCGTATCGTAAACCCGTAAACTCGTATCGTAAACCCGTAAACTCGTATCGTAAACCCGTAAACTCGTATCGTAAACCCGTAAACTCGTATCGTAAACCCGTAAACCCGTAAATTTGCATCTTTGCATATCTAACACAATTTACCGGGTCAACTTCCGAACCACGATCTACCGGGAAGAACAAATACCGGACAAGAACACAATCAATACATGGCATTGATGCAATGCGCAATATGTATGCATGATCAATTTAATGCATTGACATGGAACTCTAAATCATGTTTGAAATGTTATTGAATTAGGACAAGCACAAATTAGGACTAACAAAATTTTCCTATACAAAAAATCCTAACACTAACAAAATTTTCCTATACAAAAAATCCTAACACTAACAAAATTTTCCTATACACTAACAAAAAATCCTAACACTAACAAAATTTTCCTATACAAAAAAATCCTAACACTAACAAAATTTTCCTATACACTAACAAAAAATCCTAACACTAACAAAAAATTTCCTAACACTACATTTTCCTAACACTAACATTTTCCTATACAAAACAAAAAAATCCTAACACTAACATTTCGTATACAAAAAAAATCCTAACACTAACATTTTCCTAACAATTTTTTTTTCCTAACACTAACATTTTCCTATATACAAAATAAAAAAAATCCTAACACTAACATTTCCTATACAAAAAAAATCCTAACACTAACATTTTCCTAACAAATTTTTTTTCCTAACACTAACATTTTCCTATACAAAACAAAAAAATCCTAACACTAACATTTCCTATACAAAAAAAATCCTAAAATCCTAAAATTCTAACTCACCGATCGAGAAGCGGCCGGTGCGGGCGGCGGTGGGACGGCGGTGGCGCTGGGCGTGGGGACGGCGGCGTGGAGGCACGGGAGGTGTGCATGGAGAGGAGGGCGGGGTCAGGCCGGCCGGCGTCTGGGCGGCGTACGCGTGCGGGGAGGAGGCCGGCGCGTCGGGCCGGGCGCGTGGCTGTGCGGGGAGTTGGCCGGCCACGTCATGGCGTGTACGGGGAGGAGGCCGGCCGCGTCGGGGCGGCGTGCGCGCGGGGAGGCGGCGGGGCGGCGCGTGGAGTCGGCGGCGGGGCAGCCTGACGGCGTTGATGCGCGGCGCCCTTCTTGCTCCTGCTCGTCTCGATGAAAACCGTCTGTGCGTGAGAATGGGGAAGAAGAAGAGGCTGGGGGTTAAGTAGCAGGGGGCCATTGGTCCCGGTTGCTGTTGCCAACCGGGACCAATGCATCTTTGGTCCCGGTTCTTGCCAGCAACCGGGACCAAAGAGTGTGTCATTTAATGCCAGATCGCTGCGCGCGTCCATGGATCTTTGGTCCCGGTTCTTGGTAGAAACCGGGACCAAAGAGTCTTTTTTCAAACTTATTTCGAACTTTTCAGTTCTGAAATTTTGTTCCCGCCTTTTTTTTCTTATTTAGGTGTTTGGATATGAATTTCAAATGGTTTTGAATCTGAAAAGACTTTCAACATGAAAAGTTTTTAAATTTGAATAAATAATCCAAAACCATTTTCTGTTTTCTAAAATAATTATTCTAACTATACAAACTATTAACCATTTTGCCATTTTCAATTAAAAATGCATTAACTTTATTGCATATTTTGAATTGACAAAACTTTCAACGTGAAAAGTGTTTGAATTTGTATAAATAATCCAAAATCAATTTTACATTATTATTGTCATTTTCAATTTAATATGGATAAATTCATATCTTTAAATCCGTAAGTCGAAATTCGACAAATAATCCGTAAGCAGAAGTAAATGCAGAACAATTTCAGAAAACCTATATTTGTAAGATGAATGTTTGGTGTTGTAAAATGCAGAAGAAAGCGGATAAAAATTATTAATTCATTTATCTTAATGCATTACATAAAAGGTTTAATACATTATTACACATGATACAACGTCTCACAAGCGCTTGAAAGAAACACACCCCTGATCCAACATCACCAACATTATTCTACATAAACGGACTTGCTGGCTCGAAGGCCGTAGGATTAGGGGGAACGGCGGGAGGAGCCAGCCCCGTGGGCGGCCGCCCGGTTCTCGCGCGCACGTTTGCGGCGGAGGGCAAGATCCATGGAGGATGAGTCTTTCAGCGCCCAATCCAGATCGGAAGCCTCCTTCGCCTTGAGCTGGTAGGAAGTCTTGGCTCGCTGGACAGGGTAGTCGCGGACAGACTGGAAGGAGGCTTCCATGGCCTCCTGTATCTGCAACCCACAACCTTCTTCCCCGTCGTCGCTCCAGTCGAAGTCGTCGTCCTCCTCCTCCTCCGCGGGAGGAGCGGCGGCGCCTGGTGGAGGTGCAGCGGCGCCAGGTGGAGGTGCGCCGGCACCTGGTGGAGCAGGAGGCCGGTAGCTGGGCATTCCTCTCCACACCGGGCTCGTGGGCATACGGCGGGATAGACTCCCGCGGTTGCGCCCAAGCGCGCTCTGCCGAGCACGCTCGACCTCATCCAGAAGGCGTTGCGGCGGGCGTGGCGGATCCATCTCGTGGAGACGATGCGTTCGTGGCTAGGAATGGTGGATTAGGGTTTACCCCGTCGGCGACAATATATAAAGACCTCCAGGGCAGCGCTGGGGGAGGACACGTGCCCAGGGAAGCCTGGGGAGGACACGTGTCGTGACCGCAAAGCCCGTCTTTAGTCCCGGTTGGTGTTGCCAACCGAGACTAAAGAAGCACACAGATCGTGTGTTTCTTTCAATCGCTTGTGAGCCGTTGGATCAGGGGTGTGTTTCTTTTGAGGGATTGTGAGCTGTTGGATCAGCAGTATCACGACCACTTCGTGAGCCACATGACCCGGTTGGTGTTACCAACCGGGACTAAAGAAGCACACGGATCGTGTGTTTCTTTCAAGCGCTTGTGAGACGTTGGATCAGGGGTGTGTTTCTTTTGAGGGATTGTGAGCTGTTGGATCAGCAGTATCACGACCACTTCGTGAGCCACATGACCCGGTTGGTGTTACCAACCGGGACTAAAGAAGCACACGTACCCTATATATAGCCGCCCTCCTCAGACAAGTTACTCACTCACACAAAACATTCCAGCGTCACTCGGAGAGGCATCTTTGGGCAACCAGCGGCAAGACGTCTCTGATGACCTGCGACCGTTCCAAACGGTTGCAGATCATCAGAGATGTGTTGCCGGACGGTTGTAGATCATCAGAGACGTCTTGCCGCTGCTTGGATCGAAGTGGTGCTCAAACACAAAACATTATTTTCAGTAACTTCTCAAATCACTTGTCAGAACAACCAGTCTCTGCCTTCCATTTCAGCAGTTCCAGTGTGGTACCGAGCTTTGTGCTGCCATCTTCGCAGTTTGGGTACATCAACTTTTTGTGATCCTCAAGCATGGCCTTCAACTTTAGCTTCTCCTTTTCTGTATCGCATTCTCGCTTTGCATCAGAAATGACCCCACCAAGACCATCAGCGGGCTCATCTGATGCCCGATGTTCACCTCTTTCTTCTTCAACATCTTCCATAACAGTATCACCGCATTCCTCAGGGAACATAGGATAGTTGTCATCATCCTCCTCTTCTTCATTGTCTTCCATCGTAACCCCTCTTTCTCCGTGCTTGGTCCAACAATTATAGCTGGGCATGAAACCTTTCCGAATCATGTGGTCTTGAATGGTTCTCGGGTCAGAGTACTCCCTGACGTTCCGACACTTCTCACATGGACAAGGCATAAAATTATTCACTTTGTTTGCCTCAGCAGAATCGAGAAATTTATGCAGGCCTGCAATAAACTCGGAACTGCGTCGTTCGCCGTACATCCATCGCATCCGTGCATCCATCTGCATCATATATATAATTAAGTTTATCAAATACCATTACAATAACATCTTGAATAGTGAAATGACCACCGTACATCGACACGTGCAATATTTCTGTATCAATTACAGATGAAAAGGATATAGTTGCTAACCTCGGCCGAGGATATCATCTTGTGCGAACTTAAGTGTGGCTCGGGCATTTCATCGAACACATCTTGTGCGTGGCAAAGAAAAAAAAACTAGCACCACTTCCCACCAATCCAACCAGAAAAAAAAACAGAGGAGAGAAGAGGGGGGGTGGGGGTTATATATAGACAGGGGAGGTATTGGTCCCGGTTCTTGGTAAGAACCGGGACCAAAGCTCCGCGCCACGCCACGTGGCTGGCTCTGGAGCTTTGGTCCCGGTTCTTGCCAAGAACCGGGACCAATGCCCCCAACCGAACCGGGACCAATGCCCCACGGGGCCCTGGCAAATCGAACCGGGACCAGTGCCAGGCACTGGTCCCGGTTTTTGCCTGAACCGGGGCTAATGGCAAACAGGACTCCGGACGAAAGGTCCTTTTTCTACTAGTGATTGGAGATATATCCTATGATCTCTGGTCTCTAACCAAGATGAATTTCTCAAAACAGCAAGCTAGTGATTCGAGATAAACTTTAATTACGGTATTCTGACAAAGAAATAGTATGCTAACAACGAGAAACGGAACTGCAAAGGATGGAGTATAAGTGCATCTGAATGCTACGTACACAGAGAGATGATGTTCAATATATACAAACCTTGGTCACAGTATGCAGATATCAAGTGGGATGCACAACGGAGTTATGGGGGTATTTATACTACAGTTAATGATCCTAGAATTAAAGAAAGATTATGTGGCATATATATCCACTTTTTGCAGTTTCATCCTTCTACGTATAGTATTTCTAGAAATGACTTTACAGAGCAACCATTTTTTCTTGCAATATTTGAAGTATTATAATCGATGTTGCACTTGAATATATGATGCCTAAAAATAGATGATCAGACTAAATCATGTATCATTTATCTTAGAGCTACAATACCCAACTTATATATCATAAAAAATCATGCACATGCTGCATATTTTATGTTTTTATTTTGGTCGTGTGCACATCGATCGTTCCAATTTCATTTGTTTGAAAGTAATTTATAAAAGCTACAAATTAGATAGGATGGTGTATCATATATCTATAATGTCTTCATGTTATTCACAATGTGTTTCACGAGGAAAATTTCAGAAGAACTTGAGCATGAAGTGAAAAGCGGAAAACGTGCAAGGACTGACTGAAAATGCGTAGTCATATGCTAGTCATATACATCTGTGATGCAAATATATCTCCAATAAATGTCCTATGAATAAATATGTAATATCTTGGTATGATGTTTCCATATTTGTTCCATTAATGGCTAAAGATAACATTTGATTTGCACATCTGTAGGGGCTGCAAACGTTGTCATTCCGAGGAAGCAAATCCTTTATATATTCTTTTTATAGGGCACATATCCTTAAGATATTCACATGTCAGCTCCCTTGAATTCTTATCTTCCGAAAAAGTGCCTTGAAATCTGTACAATATGCTGACACACTAGTTTAGTCTGATAGCCAGGACTCTTTTTTAGGTAAATTATCTATGTTCATGATAAAATGGTAGTTTTACTTCCATATGATAGCACATGCAAAGAAAGGCATGCATTTATTATGGAAATTACAAATCTTCCATTTATCATTATGACTAAATTGACTACTACATATATGGCCCTTGGACACTAAATCCTCATAGATATGTCTACACAACTATCAATAGCGTGTTTGTATTAGTCCAAGGTAGAAGTGTTCAAAACTATCAATGCTCTAGTTTCTTTTTCAAGATTTGCAAATATATTATCTATGCTAGATACAGTACAAATAAGATTCTTGCTAATAAACTATAATGAGATTATGGCACCGAGTGAGCGGGCAGCCACTGCCCTTACCTTTTACAACCAACATAAGACATTATATTTCAAACGAGGATTTTTCCAAGATGGCCTTGCACCACAGCGTGAAAAAAGATGAACCAGTTAGCAAAGGTTGATGCATAGGCTGGGAGAGACTCTCTCCATTTTTTTTCATCTAAAGAAACCCATCATGAGAAAGATTCAAACATGACAAAATCGATTTAGTGTAGCAAAGAAGGAAATTTTATTTCTTGATATTCAAGAAAGAAAAATCAGCACCAGAATCCATAACCTCATCATGGAGCCTTGGCGCTACTAAAGAGGTTTCAACTTGACAACTATCATATTGCCACTATATCTTATCAGTGATCACCAATTTTGTGCTCCTCGGATTATGAACCACATCTAGTAGAGCCATACTAAAAAATGGAGCATCAACCATTACTAGGAGGTCACGACATTGCCAGTGTACTTGAAAGAGCACGTGAATTTCCGGACTTTATTTGTAAAGCTGATGCACTCTGTCAATGTTGTAAGAGAAGTTGAAGTGTTCACCAACTCCTTTTGTGAAATTGGGACCTATGTACAAGCTTTACGACTTCCTGGATAAGTTAGAGCCTCAGTTTGGGGTTGGACTCCGTTGGTGAAGTTGCTGCCCTACCGTCTTAGGATTTATTTGCTCCTCGATTCTTTTCTATGTTGGTGAAGAACCCGAGTTAGCCGAATGGATACCTTTGACTGGTATACGCCACCCCGCAGGTATGCGTCCCTATAGTAAATTCGTTAGCAAAAATTATGGATGGTAATGATGAGATTCTCGTGTGCACCAATTTTAGACATAGGCACCGGAATTCTTGAGTTCAAGCGAAATGATTTACTCATCAAAATCAGATTTCATGAATCAGTACATACTCCCCTCACCTAGCGCGCCAACTTTCAGAAAAATTACCAACAATGCATACATATGGTGATCCTAGGGTTAGCACACAGAGAATATTTAGACAGGTTCGGGCGTCGGGAAACACCATCCAGTAAAAACCCTACTCCTTTTTGAGGTGAGATGTTTTCTGTATACTCAGGTTTTGATGCTTGCATTGGGTATATGTGTATTGAGTCGTGGCTTCCCGGTTCTCCCTACCCCCTTATGTACATGGTTCGGGTAGGGTTACAAGGTACGCGGGTCGTCTCACATGTCGAGATATACATGGAGGATTATAATGCACGGGACCAGGGGTGGGGTGGAGGGACTCAACAAGACTTATAAAATGATCTCGATGAGGTTTTGGTGGATGATCTAGAGGGAAACCCTGTTAGGGTCGAGGATGATGGTGCCAATGATGATGGGGCAGCTTTTTTGAGGGCTTGAGATTGTGTAGGTTTTCGGGGAGCACGGGGTACTCTTATAGAGCCTTCGGTGGTAGGTGGCATCTTCCATGTACGTCAGAGTCCTCGTACTGCACGTCCGAGAGAGGTCCATGCGCATACGAAGTGTTGTTTGAATCTCCTTCTTGTGGTTCAGGACATTCTTTTAACCCGGATCTTGCTTTCGGGAGCAAATCTAGTATAGGTCTTCTAGATGATATTCGAATTGACCATACGGTCCCACCTAGCCAACAAGGATACATAGTGACATCATAGGGTTGCAAATATCCTCCGATAAACCTAAGAATATTGCACTTGTGGGCATGTCATCGTGTAGATATTTTGCACAAATGAAGGGGAGAGAATATACCATCTCAAATAATAGAGGAGAAGATGACACACACTCTATCTAGGTAATAATTTGAGCGATCACACGACTAAAATCTCACACATAAATGGTACGATAATAAGATAAAATAGGGGGGGGGGGGGGGAGTAAGCAGTATCGAGTTCGATGACGATGTACAATCACTAGCTGAAACATTATTCACCACCTTAATTTCAAAACTAATTCCTACTTAAGGTCATAAAACTATATGCATATATCCATCATAAAGTTTCTAATTAACACTAATACATCACAACAAACATTGCTCTTCTATAGCTAGCTTAGTACCGGAACAGCAATGCAGCTCCGCTACACTTCCATGTCAAGAAATGTGCATATATAGTGTGTACATACATATGCCACAGATCAAGTATGATGTGTCCATTCTCAGATGAAGAGGTCCTTTATTATCCAAAATAGGGCCTCTATCAAGTTGCTTCCGGGGGCCTTCAGTTATTCATGGCTTCTCAATTGCGTCAAATTTTGTTGCTTCTTCATGACCTGAAATTGCTGAGGAGCAGGAAACAATATCATCGACATACTCTCATTGAACATTTCAATTCCGAGGAAACATTTTCTTTAGTTACCTTTGGTATCTTTTGATGTTGGGCGGTGGGCAATGTATAACTTTTTTGCAGATGCAAGAAACAACCTGAAGAAGAAAAAAATGAACAATTACTTGGCCGTTTTCATCCCACTTTCCAAAATTGTTGCATATTCAGGAAACTTTTGCAGCATGAGTACTATTCAAGATTTTACTTCCGATTTATTTAGAAATTCATCAAAAAAGGGAACTGTTAGAAATAAGTATTGACTTGACGAGAAATTATTATGAGTCTATGGTGCGGAAAAATGTATGAAAAGGATACTTACTCCCATGGGACATCTCCAACAAGCATTCGGTCGCCCTCAAAGTCTTCATAAAGAAATATGAGATCTTCACTAGTTGCACAATCCTTTTTTCCCCCGCAAGTTGAACTTGGATAATCCGCAGCTGCATTTATACAATCCGAGTCCCATTGTTCAATACAGATATTCGACACATCAAAGTAGAAAAAGACAGTGCACTCATATATTAAATATATACCACCTCGGTGAAAAGGGTTTATAACATTATGGCATGACCACACCATGAGAAACATGCACAACTTCGAGCACTTCTTATAAGAAAATTACTGAGCATAAAATTATAAATGTATTATGAAACATTATCCAAGGAAAATCTGATGATACCTTTTCATCCTACCAATCAACAGATATGAGTAGTCAAAGTTAGACAGTACATTCTTAACATGCCATGAATTTTCAAAAGTAGATTGATGAAATGATTTAATTTTACTGAATATTAATGATTGTTTAGCTAACGAAACAGAAAAAATAGCTAAAAAAGAATCAGTTAAATGATGTCTGTTAAGTTCCCAAGTCAAAACATTCTAATCGGAGAAGTAGTTGGGCCAGTCCACAATACTTCAAATGCTCAAGAACTTGTGTGTTATACTGGTGCCCAGTTAAGCTCAATTTCCTAAACCCAGGAAAGGTGGGCGACACATTTGCCGATTTACTACAAAAAAACTCGAGTACTCGAGCAAAATAGTGAAAATGGGTTTTATTTGACGTAAGGAACTGACGGTGAAGCTTCTTTCTTGAATTAATTTTTTCGAGGGATTATTTGAATTAATTAGAAACCGAGAGTTTTTGTTTTGTGATAAACTATAAATGAAGAGCAGTAGGCTGTCCAAAAAAGAATGGAGAGTAGTACTTACGGCAGAAGAAGTTTATTGTCATCTTGGTGAGCGACCGAGAGAGGGAGTCATAGCTGCGGTGGGCTCTCAAGTTGATCTTCCTGCCGATCAGGCAGCCATCCATGTGCACCTTGGCGAACATGTTCACCGGGCGCCGCGGCGGCTCGCCAGTGACCGTACAGCTCCTCGGTGCCTCAGCCACTTCCTTATCATCGCCGGCAGCGGCCATCTGCGCGTCCTTCTGCTCGTCGGCATTGGGTTTCGGCGTGTGGATAGCGGTGACGAGTTGGCGCCGGGAGTTGTGCACCGGCGGCCAGCCCACGGCTGGCGAAGGCAGTGAGACAACACTAGAATCGCCGCTGATCACAAGAATTTCATGCAAGCATTAGTGGTCTGTGAATACTTTGTCCGGAACAGGTGCGAGTGTCCAACTCTGAGGTGAGAGTGGATTGGTAATACACATGCATCATGCATGCATGCAAATACATGTACTTGTTACATGGTTAGTGAGAAAAGATATAGTTAAGATCAGTGTTTGTCAATTACGTTGGTAACCTTATTTTACTTTTGCAAAGATAACTCCAAGTGAACATGATAAATTTAAGAGTGGTATCAGGATTATTAGAAATTTACAGGAATTACGCGGAAAGGTGTTATCCACAAAGACAGTAAACTCTACCAATTGCTATGTGATTAGTGTTCCGCCAATAACCTCAGCCAGTACTTTACCTCGAAAGTTATCACCCAAACTAACTAAGTTACTCTTACTTGAAAAGGGGGATTGTCTGATCCCCTTTATTGGCAAAAGACTATCTTGGGGCCTAACCAAAGCAAAAGTTTTCTCTCTTTCGATTCCCCAATGTTTTTTAACCTGTCCCCACATACATTTTCTTGGAGAGCGGCTTTGTCCCATATTTCAGTGGTCAATGCAACACGAGATGAAGCAATTTTGTATAGTATGAATGAGTAGCAAAGTTTTCTTTAATATTGGAGTACTATCATATATATAATTGAATTTAGTTGTCATATGACTTCTCCAACTTCTTTATAGAGTGCATCGCAGCAATTAAAAATAACAGCAGCAATTGACACTACGAGTAGGTAGTGGCAAGTGTCACTGATGCTGTGTTGGACCCACTGTCCAGCCCCTTTGTCTCTCCAAGCCACAGACTAAATGCTTTCTCAATGTAAATAGAAGAAACATGAATCATCTGGCCACCTGGCCACAGTTAGCACGTACAGCTGTCCAATTATTGGGAGCAACACAGCCACGGACAGAGACACGAAAGTCGTTTTCTTATGGAAAAGACTGCACTATTTTTTTTTCCTTTTCTTGTTCACTGGAGATCTCTTTTTACTGCGGGAACAAAAGACTGCACTGCACTAGACGGCCGGCGTTCAATCAAGTGAGCAGAGCCATGCTGCACCCATCATTGCTGCTCCCCTGATTGGTCTGTGATGAATATTTCCTCTTAATTCCGTGCAGGAGATCTTCTCTACGTGTACCTCCTCACTAACGGTACCAAAAAATTGTATTCCAAGAATCTGCTAACATGCACCTAAAAGTTTACAAGTGCACGTCCGTAGCCTTATTGCGGCACCGGCTTCAGCAATGTATATTTGTATATACATCTTCGAAAATTTTAAAGATTCATTTGACTGTGTGTGTGAATTTCTTTAAGTGTTTAGTAGCCCAAGATGTACTCATCCAGCAAAAATATTTGATTTTATATCTTAGTACCCCGCTTCGGTATATTTTTTCTAGAAAGCCTATATATAGGTAGGGTAGGTAAATTTTTTCGAAGAAAAGTCAGCAGGAAGAACATACTTATTCGTTTTCACACATAATCGTTTTTCTTTGGGCATCGTGTTACTGTAATAAAATTAGTTGTAAATCTTGCATTTTAGACGGCTAGAAGATAAAAATAACTAAGATGAAAACGAAATACAGGAGCGAAGCAACAAAGTTCATGGTTTAACATATTCATCAATTCATGGTAGCCAATAGATTAGTTAGATTCAAGGACTCCTTTTTAAAACGGTTAAGGACTCCATTTCATGTACTCCCTCTGGTCCTTCCACAATGTAAGATGTTTTAGGTGCTACACATGCATATATAGATTCATGCTAAATAGAATGGACACATACACTGTTTAGTGTCTAGATACATGTACACGTGATTATGGAGAAGGCCTAAAACATCTTATACTGTGAAACGGAGGGAGTACATACGTATATGTTGAAATGTACGTGCATGTAGAAAAATCTATTCGCAATCATTTCGAAACGCAGTTCTAAGCACACGACGACCAGAAAAATACTAATTGATGCGCTAGTGGAGTAGTAAGGGGTTCAAAATGTTCATGATTGCAATCATTTGTAAGTACGTTGATTCTTCACTTTCCCTCATATATATTTGCTTCACCCATGACTGCGTATTCGTAACCAGACTAGCAGCTATATGTAGTTACTGAAAAGTAGCAATATGAACCCATCAAATGACAAACAAAACCATAAATTGGCTGCTAGGGATAATGAAACATGCATGAATAGCTAATTAGGTATACATGCATGGAGATGCATATGGATAGATGTGCTTAAATACTAACTCTGTCAACACAAAAAAATTGGTTCACCTTGTCACATACGTCGTCAGTGGCGGCGCAAGTCTCCGGTCCTGCTCAGCGGCTGCCTTCTGCTGCCGGGCGGCGAGGCTCCAGGGGTGCATGAAGCCCGTCGGGCTCGGCATGAACGCCGCCGTCCAGCTGCTGCTACTCACAACGCCATGGAGATCACCACCATGTCCCGCGCTAAGCGTGTCCGCAATGGCGGTACTAGCCGTCATGCCTCCGCTCTGCACGCGACCGACATTGCCGCCGCCGCCTCGATGACCACAACCGGCAGCGCCGCAGCGGCCGCCGGGAAACAAGGAGATGCCTAGGCTGAGGTCTAGATGGCTGCCGTGGAAGCATGTGCCGCTAGCGCTCGCTTCCTTTGCCACCTTGAAGGTGGCTGGAGAGCTGATCTCTTGCCTAGCAAGAGGAGGCGTCTCAAACGATATAAGATTCATCATGGCGATGGATTAACCAAGATCGAACTTTTGGTAGTAGAAGGAAATGAAACAGATTGACGTTGATGAGATTGAGTAGTTGAGGCAGAGAGATGCTAGGAGCGAGAAGAAGAGCAGTGAGGAGTGAGCGAGCGAGTTGGTGAGCAGGAAGATGGTGCTACTGGTGGTGAAGAGAATTAATATGTCGGCAGAACATAAGAGATGGTGCAGTAGTGGTTGATGGATACATAGATCGACATGGATGTACATATATGTGCAAAGATATATAGATGTGTACAAGCCCATTCGCAAAACAAAACAAAAATGTGTACAAGCTACTATAGAGGAAAGCTAGGGAGGGCAATGATTTCACACAAGATTTTGTAGAAAGATGGGAGTATCATGCTCATGTGCAAGAGATGATCAATGCCATATCTGTGTACCCATGCTAGTGTAGTAGTTTCATCATGTTGTTTTGTGTACCTAGATGCATAGCCATCACATGCAATTCTTGGTTGAGCGGACTTTGTGCACCTGAGAAGAGACGAGTGATATGGAAAAAGAAAAGAAAAAGAAAGTGCCACATATACAAGTTCTAAAGCATTAAAACTATAGAAAATGTTAGGTATTATGTGAACCAACAAAATTCGGGATTATATTTTATGTTTTTCTGGAATTTCCATGTAAATACCGAAATGTATTGTGTCCTTTGATTTAGAGTTTTCCAAGCATATGCTGTATGCATGCCCTCGATCTGAGGAATGCAACTCATCATCCTTGATCTCACCTTATAATTTTCTTGTTTGGCATGGATGTGTGGCTGGTGCATGGTAGGGATGAGACCATCATCTCCTCCACCATGCACGGTGCAGTACTTGCTGTCCGTTCCCTTTAATTATTGCTTTGCAACCCTACTTTGCATGCATCGGGAAATTCCAAAAGGAACACACACACGCATGCATACACATACACAGGGACTTGCTAGCTAGCTAGCCGCATCAAGTTCAAATCACGACGAACCAAGATCGTATCATTTTGCCAAAAAAAAGAACTACTCTTTTTTATGAGGAAATATATAGTGATACTAGTTGGTTGATGGTCACTCCTCGATTCTTGAACCAATATGCATGCATGCATGCAAGTTTGTCTTATCATGCATAATCTTGTACAAACAAGTGACGGAGACGGGTCGTGCCCGTCTCCTCCTCTTCGTCCCGAGAGAGGCGATTTTCTGAAACTCGCCGGGTCAACCCACCTCGCCGCCGCGGATCCGGCCGTTTCCTCCCCTCCGCCGGCTGCTCCGGCAGCGGGAGGGTGGGGGAACGCCGGATCTCGGTGTGTACATAGTGTAGGGTTAGCTGGGCTCTTTGCCGGCGGCGCTCTGGAGGTGGGGGTGCGGTTGGCGGTGGTTTTGGTGGCGGCGCTCGTCCCCTTCGCCGGCGGAGTTCTTCGGAGCGTCGCCGTGGAGCGGCCGCCCTCCTCGTGCTCGCAGCGCCTGGGTGCTGCCGTGCGCGAGTTCCCCGACCCCTGGCTGGATCCGAGGCGACGGATCTGGTGGCTGGGGTCGCGGGCGGATCCGTGGGCTCGTCGAGATCTTCTTCTTCTTCCGGCATCGGCGACGTTGGCGGCCGAGGCAAGGTGGATCGGAGGGGCTAGGGGGGCGCTCGCCCGGGTCGTTCATCGACAACAGCTCCGCCGCGGCGCGGCGGACGGGCACGGCGGCGTCCTTCATAGGGCAAAATCTTCCCTGGAAGCGGCAAGAAGGCGGCCGTTCGTCCTCGTCTCCGGCGCCGGTGATGTGGAAGCTCTCGTTGCTTGTGGTTCCTTTTCCTCCCCGTATGCTTGTTCTTCCTTTGTTTCAATCTATGTACTTTGTATGTGGTTTGATCGGTGAATATACGGGCTGTTGGATGTGTCAAAAAAAAAAAATGCATAATCTTGTACGTAATCTGATTGTGATCTTGTTTGAAAATATTGTTCGAGGTTCTCGAAGATCAATTGTCCTTTGTGATATTTGGTTTTGATACGGAAGTGATTATTGCACGTGTTCCGTAGTTATATAATTCTCGAGATGAGATGTGATGAGAATGAGATCTCTTTGCCTCCAAACATGGCCGGACTGTGTCTCTGCCAAAATTAATCTTTATCTTGTGAAAAGAATCGCGGGAAGAATAACCAAGATCTGGACGATATATACTGATCGAAAGTGTTGCAACTCGTTATAAAACAAGTGTTCCCTAAAAACAAAGTGTTGCCAGATGTACTTACTGTCATTGGTAAGGATATTAATCAGCTAGGATATCATGTTAATTTAGTTCGATCATTCGATGCATTGCAGCATAGGTACGATCATTGATCTGCCCCTAGGAAAAAAGAATTCGAGTCGCTATAAGCTAGTCGACCTCACTCCATGAACCAATGATGCATGCACGTACGCGCGCGCGCTAATTTCTGGTGCCCTGTGTAGAAGTGTGGATTGACGCGACGAAACGATTAAAAAGGGGTCGAGCGTGCAATCACTTGGAGACGGTCGTGTGTTGAAATGATGCAAGTTGAGCGATGATAGGACGATGATAAAGCTGAAGCTAGCTATATAAACTTGCACGTACATATATACGCGCGTGTGCACTCCGCCCTGCTTCTAGCTCTGCCCAAATAAATGGATTTTAACGATGCACGCACGTGCATGTAATTATCTACGAGCATTCTAAGTTTAGTCAAAATAAAAAAAAATTCTCAAACATATATAAAAAAGTATCAACATCGATAATGTAAAAAATTATTATTACATTCTGCGTAAAATTCATTCTCATATTCTATGCATGTGGTACTCCCTCCATCTAGGTTTATAAGTCACTTCTCCAAAACCAGGTTTTCTCCTTCCATAAGGCACAATTAGCAATTAATGCACGTGTTAATAGCCATCTTAACCTTCTTCTCCCGGATATCCATGTGTGTGAAAACGTTTCAGCATGCAAAACGATTTGCATATGGATGCATGCAAATAAAATAGGGACGCTGCAAAGTAGGCCTAACTTTGGTCTTTGCCCTCCCGTAATAAAGTGCCACAGTTAACGAGAGAATTAATGAGCGTTTTTGCTACTTTCTCCTCCCAATCAGCTTCCACCTTGATCGCAGAGAATTTGGAAATGTGACTTATAAACCTAGATGGAGGGAGTATTACAGATATTAATATACTTGATCAAACTTTATAATATGCCACCGAGCGGTGCCTCCAGCTACCATCGCGCCTCCCACGCCTCTGAATCCGCTCATCATGTTGTAATGGGCCGACCCCACACGCCGCTCCGGCTCTTCTCCCTCATGAGGTGTCCTTCGGTCGGTAGACCGCGAATGATGCAGAAGTCGAGTGCCACAGTTAACGAGAGAATTAATGAGCGTTTTTGCTACTTTCTCCTCCCAATCAGCTTCCACCTTGATGAGAATTTGGAAATGTGACTTATAAACCTAGATGGAGGGAGTATTACAGATATTAATACTTGATCAAACTTTATAATATGCCACCGAGCGGTGCCTCCAGCTACCATCGCGCCTCCCACGCCTCTGAATCCGCTCATCATGTTGTAATGGGCCGACCCCACACGCCGCTCCGGCTCTTCTCCCTCATGAGGTGTCCTTCGGTCGGTAGACCGCGAATGATGCAGAAGTCGGGAGCTCCGGATCCTCGGAGGACGGATCATCCCTAGTCGTCCACATCGCCTCCTGGCACGCCACGGCACCTCCGGCCACCATCTCCTGTGCGGGTCGCACATGAACCCACTCGGGATCCTCGTGCTACCTTGGGTTGCCAAACTCGCGTCCCGCGGAAAGATGGGCGCGCATTACTCTAGCTCAACACACAGATCTGCTCTATGTTGCCGATTCCGACGGGTGAGACGCAATCTTCAAGTTCAAGCACAACTATGGGTGAGGTAGTTGCTTCTTGCGAGAGCCTCCGACATGAGCGTACTTGTTGTTCGGTACATAGCTCCCGCTAGGTCATGGAGGTAGAGCAACATGTCGAGTCCTGCCAAGCTGGAGCCAATAAACCCTAAACGCTAAACCCTAAATTAGTCAACAAGGCACAAATCGGTTCAATCGACTTGTGACATATTTGAAAATCCCCCGCATTTCAACTGAGTTTTTAGCTACTCGGATTTTAAAGTTTTCATCATCATAATCATGCAATCTAGCGTTCTTGATTGTTTGTA
Source organism: Poa pratensis (assembly GCA_947311845.1). Lineage (NCBI taxonomy): Eukaryota > Viridiplantae > Streptophyta > Magnoliopsida > Poales > Poaceae > Poa > Poa pratensis. The sequence continues at coordinate 47,403,076 of CAMZMU010000048.1, forward strand.
ATCATAATTTTGGTCAACAGACGTGTTCCTAGAAAAAAAATGCATCTCGTCAAGAAACAATTCTCAAGACGCCTAGAATCGTACACGTCCATGCATGAACCTAGTTAACTAATTATGAGCATGTATGCTACTTGGAACTCTAATATCATGCTGATAACGATGAGTATACAAAATCTTCCTGCTATGATGAAAGACACATCAGAATTCGTTAAAGCTTGGAGACATGCATACCTGCATGAGGTAGCGTGAGAAATTTTTGAAATGAAATTCCATTATGTATATTCACCGAATAAATTTATGGAATATATGTTTACCCTGCCCAAGTAACTACATTACCCGCTTAAGCTAATTAAGGTACGGAGGGGATGATGATCATGAGCGAGGCTATTAACGAGGCGACATGCGTACAAGAACATGATGATATAACTTTGTTTGCTTTCCTCGCCGCTTTTTTGTGAGACCCTTTTTTTCTCCTTTGTTTTGTTCCTTTTATCGTCTTTCTTGCCTGCCTGGCTTTCTTAATGTTGCCGATCCAAAGGACAAAAGCTGGGCCATTAGGCCATGCATTAGGGTATGAACAAAGTGTTAAAGCCAGAATTAGACCAAAAGGTTGCATAAAGGATAGCTTCTCTGTATAAATGTGATATTTGTAGTATTTGCACATGTTCATCGTTGATAGTTAATAGTTTTATGTTGGATTTATCCCATGTTAATATCCAATGCAGACTGTCCTGATATGTGGAGCCTTCCTGGGTCGACATTTTGACATGACACTGGCAGAAAGCTTCACTTGTGTTGCCGAAACATGTTTAACAAAAGCACCGTATACCCATGTAACCACCCAATTAACAAAACCCTGCTTAGCTAGAAGCTGCCAGAAAGGTGGTATGAAAACTCTACTACCAGCGCCTTGTCCTGCAGGAAATAATACATCCAGGCTCTGAGGTGCATGGATACGCACTGAGACATGAAGGTATGGATCGAGCAGCAGCTAGGCCATATTCCGAGTTTCGAACCCCACAGCTAGCAGACACAAACGCACAAGAGAAAAGGGAAAGGCGAAAGGCAGCTTTGGCATCATTGCGTTGTTTAGATCCGGAAGAGACGCTAGTCGGGTCGGCGAACTTTTCTTTAATTTTGCCACCAAGGCGTTTTCTTCCACCCAAGCTATGCATTGTATTTGTATGTTTTGGTTCAAATTGGCGCCGTATCCTCTTACGCACACTTTAAATCCCCGGTGCATATATTCCCAATGTTGGTGCGTGCTGGTCCGTCCTCTACGAAACAGAACTCATGCTGATTTTTCTTCCACACAGATTAGCACAAATGACACTGTTTCAAGAAACTTTGCATGTATGTATTTGGATGTATGTTTGTTGCCACTTTATTCAATGGTTTTTTTTTAATTGTTTTACTATTTGCTTCGAATTTCCTAATCTGGCGGAGCATATGAGCTCGGGAGCTGAGTTGAATTTCCGGTTTTTGTGTGTACTTATTTTACTTGGTTTTTGCTTAGTTCTCCTTCGATTACAGTTCCCTGCACTTTAATTAAATGCGGAGTCACAAAACTAATAGAGACAAACACACAAAAAAAGAGTAATACTTCACAAAAGTGACTGAATAACATGAAAAATGACTAGAACTCCCAAAAAAATCTCAAATCTTGTGTTTCAGCAATTCCTTGATAAAGAAATGTCTCGTGAGAACTTTGCCGAGAACTGCCTCCTGGGTCGCTCCCACTCGGGCGACTCCGGAGGCCCCCCAAACCCTAGGAAAAAGGCCCCAGATTCAATCTCTCCTGGCCGCTGCCGCCGCCGTCGCCGGCGGCGGTGGCGACGCCCTGCCCGCCAAAGGCGGAGGGCACGGTGGGCCTCCGGACGGCACCCTGGCGAGCGGGGCTGAGGCGTTGTCTTGGGCGTGCGGGTCAAAGGACGCCGGGGCGACGGATCTGGATCAAGATGGCGGCGTCGTCTCGGCGGCGAGCGGCGGCCGTGAGTGCTGCCCGTGACCCTGGCCGGCGCGTGGGGTGATGGTGAGCGTGTGGCGCGGCGCGTGGGGCTCCCGCCACCCTTTGCGTCAGATCTGGGAAAACTGTTGTCTCCGTCAGCAGCTGCTCCCTCCCCTGGCCGGCCTCGGTTCTGGCCGGTGGATGGTGCTGGGGTGCTCGGGACCGGGGGAAACCCCTGGCCGGCGGTGGCCACGACGTCGACGGTGCCTCGGCGCCGGATCCCACCTTGGTGGCTTCGTCGAGGTCCCTTTCCCCGTCCTAACCTCTCGCCTTTGGGTGAAAACCCTAATCCCCTTCTTCAGCGGCGGCGGCGTTGCGATGTCACTCACCCTCTTGGAGGCGCCGCTTGGGGACTGCGGAGGTGGTTGGTGAGTGGCTGTGCTCGATGATGGCGTGTTGGCGATGCGGATGGTTTACAATGGCGAAGCCCGGCGGCTGCTTGGGTGCTCCCTGCTACTGGTGTCCTCTCCCCCTTTGGAGTTCCTGTTCGCCGGCGGAGCGGCGCCCTCGGACCTGGGCGAGAGGGATAGGGATTGATACGTCTCAAACGTATCTATAATTTCTGATGTTCCATGTTGATATTATACCAATTGTTACATGTTTTATATACACTTCATAGCATTTTTATGCATTTTCTGGGACTAACCTATTAACAAGATGCCACAGTGCCAGTTCCTGTTTTCTGCTATTTTTGTATTCCAGAAAAGCTAGTCTGGAAATATTCCGGAATTGGACGAAACTTGGACAGAACCTCCTATTTTTAACACGAAGACGGAGTCCAGAGGAGAGACGGAGGAGGGCCACGTGGAACCCACACCATGGGCCGCGCCCCCCCCTGCGCGCCGTGGGGTGGTGTGGGGCCCTCATGGCTCCGCAGCCGCCGCCCTTTCGCCTATTTATTCTTCCCGACGCGAAAACCCTAAATACCCGAGCCATTATCCACGAAAAGTTCAGAGACTCCGCCGCCGTCAACCCTAGCTCGGGAGGGTTCAGAAGCTCTTCCCGGCACCCTGCCGGAGAGGGGAATCATCACCGGAGGGCTCTACATCACCATGCCTGCCTCCGGAGTGATGCGTGAGTAGTTCATCCTTGGACTACGGGTCCATGGCAGTAGCTAGATGGTTGTCTCTCCACTTTATGCTATCATGTTTAGATCTTGTGAGCTGCCTATCATGATCAAGATCATCTTATTGTAATGCTACATGTTGTGTTTGCTGGGATCCGATGAATATTGAATACTATGTCAAGTTGATTATCAATCTATCTTATGTTATTTATGATCTTGCATGCTTTCCGTTACTAGTAGATGATTTGGCCAAGTAGATGCTTGTAACTCCAAGAGTGAGTATTTATGCTAGATAGTGGGTTCATGCCTCCGGTAATCTGGGAGAGTGACAATAACTTCTAAGATTGTGGATGTGCTGTTGCCACTAGGGATAAAATAACCGATGCTTAGCTTAAGGGTACGCCGTTAGGTCTAATGCATTTGTTTACATTACGCACATTACTTAATGCAATTATCCGTTGCTTGCAACTTAATACCAACGGGGAACTCGGTATGACAACCTGGCGGTGGATTATTAGTCATAGACGCTGTTGGATAACGGTCTATGTATTTTGTCGTAATGCCCACATGAATATCATAGTAATCATCATGTCATATATATGCATTGTCATGCGCTCAATATTTTGTCAATTGCCCAGCTGTAATTTGTTCACCAGCATGTTAGTTATCTTTTATGGAGAGACACCACTAGTGAACTGTGGACCCCGGTCCATTCTTTTACACTGATAATACAACCAACTGCAAACATGTTCCTTTTCATTCTCTGCAATTTACTACTGTTTTCCACACCATACGTTTAATCCTTTGTTTTCAGCAAGCCGGTGAGATTGACAACCTCACTGTTTCGTTGGGGCAAAGTAGTTTGATTGTGTTGTGTGCAGGTTCCACGTCAGCGCGCCACTGACAACCTTCAGAAGTGATTTCTTGCTCCTACTGGTTCGATTAAACCTTGGTTTCATACTGAGGGAAAACTGCTGCTACACTGCATCATACCTTCCTCTTGGGGTCTCCCAGCGAACGTGTGATCCACGCAATCAAGCTCTTTTTCTGGCGCCGTTGCCGGGGAGAAGAAATTTTCAGAGCTCCTCTAACTCCCTGCAACAGCTCTTTTTCTGGCGCCGTTGCCGGGAGCAAGAGGATTTCTGCAAGGGGAGTTTCACGCTTCCAATCTCTTTACTTTGTTATTGTCTTGCTTAGTTTATTTTTATTTAGTCTTGTTTGCTTTATTTATCAAAAACACAAAAAAATTAGTTACTTTTATTTTCAAGTTGTTATCTTTCTGTTTTGTTTTAATTTTGCTAAAATGAGTACCCCTGAGAACACTAAGTTGTGTGATTTCACTAGCACGAACAACAATGATTTCATTAGTACACCTATTGCTCCACCTGCTTCTAACGCAGAATTCTATGAAATTAAACCTGCACTTTTAAATCTTGTTATGAAAGAGCAATTCTCTGGTGTTAGTACTGATGATGCTGCTGCTCACCTTAATAATTTTGTTGAACTTTGTGAGATGCAAAAGTATAAGGATGTAGATGGTGATATTATTAAACTGAAACTTTTTCCTTTCTCTTTGAGAGGACGTGCTAAAGAATGGTTGCTATCTTTGACTAGAAATAGTATTGATTCATGGACTAAATGCAAAAATGCTTTCATAGGAAAATATTATCCTCCTGCTAAGATTATATCTTTGAGAAGTAGCATTATGAATTTCAAACAATTTGATAATGAGCATGTTGCTCAAGCTTGGGAGAGAATGAAATCATTGGTAAAGAATTGTCCCACCCATGGACTGACTGCTTGGATGATCATCCAAACCTTTTATGCAGGACTAAATTTTTCTTCAAGAAACCTATTGGATTCGGCCTCTGGAGGTACCTTTATGTCCATCACTTTGGGTGCTGCAACAAAGCTTCTTGATGATATGATGATAAATTATTCTGAATGGCACACCGAAAGAGCTCCACAAGGTAAGAAGGTAAATTCTGTTGAAGAAACCTCTTCCTTGAGTGATAAGATTGATACTATTATGTCTATGCTTACAAATGGAAAATGCATGTTGATCCAAATAATGTTCCTTTAGCTTCTTTGGTTGCTCAAGAAGAGCATGTTGATGTGAACTTCATTAAAAATAATAACTTCAACAACAATGCTTATAGGAATAATTTTGGTAATAACAATTATAAGCCCTATCCTTTTAATAGTGGCAATGGTTATGTTAATTCTTATGGTAATTCCTACAACAATAATAAGAGTGTACCCTCTGATCTTGAAGTCATGCTTAAGGATTTTATTAGTACACAAACTGCTTTCAATAAATCTGTTGAGGAAAAGTTTGGGAAAATTGATGTTCTTGCCTCTAAAGTTGATAGTCTTGCTCTTGATGTTGATTTGTTAAAAATTAAAACTATGCCTCATGATGTTAAAGAGAGCAAAACTCTCAATGCTATACAAGTTAAAATTGATAATAATGTGAGGATGTTAGCTGATTTACATGCTAGGTGGGCAAGAGAGGATGAAATTGCTAAAAAGAATAGTATTGCTAGAGTTTATACTATTACTACTACTGAAAATGCTATAAACTCAAGTGTTAACAAACCTCCTACTATCAATGGTAAAGTAATTGGTGTTGGCAATGTCTCTACTTCTGTTGCAAAACGTTTAAAATTGCCTGAAAACACTGAAACTGTTCCTGATAAAAGTGCTGAAATTTTTCGAGATGTGGGAGACAATGGTCCTATTACTTTTGATAATAATGATTTGATTTTGATGGTTGCAATATTTCTGAAGTAATTAAGTTCTTGCAAAAGCTAGCTAGAAGTCCTAATGCTAGTGCTATAAACATGGCTTTTACTAAACATATTACTAATGCTCTCATGCAAGTTAGGGAAGAGAAATTAAAACATGAAGCTTCTATCCCTAGGAAGTTAGAAGATGGTTGGGAGCCCATCATTAAAATGAAGGTGAATGATTTTGATTGCAATGCTTTATGTGATCTTGGTGCTAGTATTTCTGTTATGCCTAAGAAACTCTATGATATGCTTGATTTAGCACCTTTGGAACACTGTTATTTGGATGTTCACCTTGCTGATAATACTATAAAGAAACCTTTGGGGAGAGTTGATGATGTTTTTATAATGGTTAACAATAACCTTGTCCCCGTTGATTTTGTTGTTTTGGATATTGAATGCAATGCTTCTTGTCCTATTGTTTTGGGAAGACCTTTTCTTAGAACTGTTGGTGCTATTATTGATATGAGAGAGGGGAATATTAAATATCAATTCCCACTCAAGAAAGGTATGGAACACTTCCCTAGAAAGAAGATGAAGTTACCTTTTGATTCTATTGTTAGAGCAAATTATTCTGTTGATGCTTCATCACTTGGAAACACTTGATTCTTACTTTCTGCGCCTAGCTGAAAGGCGTTAAAGAAAAGCGCTTATGGGAGACAACCCATTATTTTATTTCTGCAATTTTTCTTTTTTTTTGAGTCAAGGAGTTGTTTACTTCTGTAACAATTCCTTTGTATCTTTATTTTATCGCATTGTTGTGCCAAGTATTGCCTCTAATAGGAAGATGATGCTAGATTTGGATTTCTGCGCAGGAACAGATTTCTGCTGTTCACCGTTTTAATTCTGTAAAATCACAGAAAAATTATTTAAATCTGCAAATTTTTGTGCGTGATCCTCAGATATGTACGCATCTTTCGTTAGTTTAAAGTTTTTCGATCTGAGCAACGTAAGTGCCTCGAAAAAATTCGTCTTTGCGGACTGTTCTGTTTAGACAGATTCTGTCTTTTATTTTTCGCATTCTCTCTTTTACTAGTGTTGAGTGGAATTCTTTTTTAGGGTGAAGAGCTTCACATAACATCAGTGGCAGTAGCTAATGTTAAAAGTAACGGTCATGTTTGTGTCCTTATAGAACATGTGAGTTTTTGATTGTGCACTAACCCTCTAATGAGAATTACTTTGAGTTTGGTGTGGCGGAAGTTTTCAAGGGTCAAGAGAGAAGGATGATATAATGTGATCAAGAAGAGTGAAGAGCTTAAGCTTGGGGATGCTCCCATGGATCACCCCAGCATATTTCAAGAAGACTCAAGCGTCTAAGCTTGGGGATGCCCAAGGCATCCCCTTCTTCATCAGCAACTTATCAGGTCATCTCTAGTGAAACTATATTTTAATTCTTTCACATCATATGTGCTTTACTTGGAGCGTCTGTGTGCTTTTATTTTCAGTATTTTATTTTTCTTATGGTCAACTTGATTGGACCCAGCATTCTTGATTGGGAGAGAGACACGCTCCGCTTTTTCATATGAATACTCCTATTCTTCACTTATACTTGTTGAGTATTCTTATCTAGCTATTGCTATGCTTTTAGCTCCTGTTTTCATGCATCTCTTATTCAGAGCTGTTAGTTCTTTTAAAGAAAGTACTCTCTTGCTTCACTTATAATTGTTTGGAGAGTTTATGTTGAAATAAATTGATTGGTGTTTGGTTGGAACAGAAAATGTTGCATGTGGTAGATGGTATAATGGAAAAAGCTTACATATTCTTGTAGATCATGTATTGGATAATTTGATACTTGTCAATTGTTTTGAGTTATCAAGTAGTTCATGTTTAAGCTTTTGTATCATGTAGTTAAAACCTATTAATGAAGAACTACCGTAAAGCTCGTTGAAATTTGGTTTGCATGATTGGTATCTCTAAGGTCTAGATATTTTCTAGTAAAAGGGTTTGGTTAACAAGGAAGACAGTGTAGAGTCTTATAATGCTTGCAATATGTTTTCATATAAGTCTTGCTGTGTCGGTTGATATCCTGTGTTTGCTTCAAATAACCTTGCTAGCCTAAACTCTGTACTGAGAGGGAATGCTTCTCGTGCATCCAAAACCTTGAGCCAAATCCATGCCATCTGTGTCCACCATAACTACCTATATGTGGTATTTCTTGCCATTCCAAGTAAATTTTTCATGTGCTACCTTTAAACTATTCAAACTTTATTACTCCTATTTTGTGTCAATGTTTACCAAGCTCATGAGGACGGGGTGGATGTCTTTATGTCAACTGTCAAACAGACTTTACCACCGGACTAGCGGCATATACATCCGCTTATCCATTAATTTTGCAAAAAGAGCTGGCAAATGGGGTGCCCAGTCCCAATTAATTACAACTTTAACCGCTTAATTCTCTTCACATTTTTGCCCTGATTTATCAGTCAAGCAATGACAAACAGTGAAATATCTGCATGTGTAAACAAAAGAGAAAGAGGGATGATCTGCCTTGCTGGTAGAAATAACGTCCTTCATGGGAGCCGCTCTTAAAAGTCTGGTTGGCAGGGGTCATATTGTACTTTCCATTTTCTGATTCGTTGACAATTAACAAACACCTCTCAAAACTTATTTTTACTCTCTATATGATTTCAAAAACTTAAAAAGCTCTAGCACATGATTTAATCCCTGCTTCCCTCTGCGAAGGGCCTTTCTTTTACTTTTATGTTGAGTCAGTTTTCCTACTTCTTTCTATCTTAGAAGCAAACACTAGTGTCAACTTTGGTGCAACAATTTTTATATGCTTGTATATTGCACTTATTATATGCTTTGTGTTGACAAATATCCATGAGATATATATGTTGAAAGTTGAAAGCAATTGCTGAAACTTAAATCTTCCTTTGTGTTGGTTAAATACCTTTTACTTAGAATCTATTGCTTTATGAGTTAACTCTTATGCAAAACTCTTTGATGCTTGTCTCGAAAGTACTATTCATGAAAAGTTTTTGCTTATATGATTCAGTTGTTTGCTCATTATCTACTTGCTAGCAAACTATAGACCATTGACCTGGATCACTTCATTCATAACATGTGCTTTACAATATTATTTGATCAAGATTATGATTGTAGCATGTCACCTCAGAAATTATTTTGTTTTTATCGTTTTACCTACTCGAGGACGAGTAGAACTAAGCTTGGGGATGCTTGATACGTCTCAAACGTATCTATAATTTCTGATGTTCCATGTTGATATTATACCAATTGTTACATGTTTTATATACACTTCATAGCATTTTTATGCATTTTCTGGGACTAACCTATTAACAAGATGCCACAGTGCCAGTTCCTGTTTTCTGCTGTTTTTGTATTCCAGAAAAGCTAGTCTGGAAATATTCTCGGAATTGGACGAAACTTGGACAGAACCTCCTATTTTTCCAACACGAAGACGGAGTCCAGAGGAGAGACGGAGGAGGGCCACGTGGCACCCACACCATGGGGCCGCGCGGGCCCCCCTGCCGCGCCGTGGGGTGGTGTGGGGCCCTCGTGGCTCCGCAGCCGCCGCCCTTTCGCCTATTTATTCTTCCCGACGCGAAAACCCTAAATACCCGAGCCATTATCCACGAAAAGTTCCAGAGACGCCGCCGCCGTCAACCCTAGCTCGGGAGGGTTCAGAAGCTCTTCCCGGCACCCTGCCGGAGAGGGGAATCATCACCGGAGGGCTCTACATCACCATGCCTGCCTCCGGAGTGATGCGTGAGTAGTTCATCCTTGGACTACGGGTCCATGGCAGTAGCTAGATGGTTGTCTCTCCACTTTATGCTATCATGTTTAGATCTTGTGAGCTGCCTATCATGATCAAGATCATCTTATTGTAATGCTACATGTTGTGTTTGCTGGGATCCGATGAATATTGAATACTATGTCAAGTTGATTATCAATCTATCTTATATGTTATTTATGATCTTGCATGCTTTCCGTTACTAGTAGATGCTTTGGCCAAGTAGATGCTTGTAACTCCAAGAGTGAGTATTTATGCTAGATAGTGGGTTCATGCCTCCGGTAATCTGGGAGAGTGACAATAACTTCTAAGATTGTGGATGTGCTGTTGCCACTAGGGATAAAATAACCGATGCTTAGCTTAAGGGTGCGCCGTTAGGTCTAATGCATTTGTTTACATTACGCACATTACTTAATGCAATTATCCGTTGCTTGCAACTTAATACCAACGGGGAACTCGGATGACAACCTGGCGGTGGATTATTAGTCATAGACGCTGTTGGATAACGGTCTATGTATTTTGTCGTAATGCCCACATGAATATCATAGTAATCATCATGTCATATATATGCATTGTCATGCGCTCAATATTTTGTCAATTGCCCAGCTGTAATTTGTTCACCCAGCATGTTAGTTATCTTTTATGGAGAGACACCACTAGTGAACTGTGGACCCCGGTCCATTCTTTTACACTGATAATACAACCAACTGCAAACATTGTTCCTTTTCATTCTCTGCAATTTACTACTGTTTTCCACACCATACGTTTAATCCTTTGTTTTCAGCAAGCCGGTGAGATTGACAACCTCACTGTTTCGTTGGGGCAAAGTAGTTTGATTGTGTTGTGTGCAGGTTCCACGTCAGCGCGCCACTGACAACCTTCAGAAGTGATTTCTTGCTCCTACTGGTTCGATTAAAACTTGGTTTCATACTGAGGGAAACTGCTGCTACACTGCATCATACCTTCCTCTTGAGTTCTCCCAGCGAACGTGTGATCCACGCAATCAGGGATCCCCTCTACGGCTGCAACAGCTTCGAGTGGCGGCGAGCGCCCGGTGCTCCGGTGAGCCCCGCTCGGCGATTGGGGTGCTGCGATTATCTTGGTGCCGGTCTTCTTTGTGTGTCCTCGCTTTGCAGCTTGCGTCTTGCTGTGTGGAAGTGTTATAGCTGATGGCGGTGTTCGTTTGGAGCTTCGGCGTGGCTGTCGTTCGTACTCTCTCCGATGGCCACTTGGGTTGCTGCTCCTGCGCGTTCTCGGGTGATCTCCTCTGTCGGTCGACGGTGCGGCACCCTTCGAGCCAGGGCGAGAGGGAAAGGGTCCCTCTCGACGACAGAGGCCGCAAGGTAGCACCTTTGGCCTTTGGTAGCGATGTGTCTGCGTTCTTCCGTTGCTCGTGCCTCCTGCATCGCCTCGCCTCGCTCCGGTGGCGTCCACGGTGGAAGACGATGGCCTCAGCGGTCCAAGCGAAGCTCTTTTTTCCTATTTTCTGTTTGCTTGTCGCGTGAGGCTTATAAGCTGTGTGTGTACTCTATAATCTGCCGTACTGGCTTTGTTAATTCAAAGTTGGGCTCTTTGCGCCTTTTTTCTAAAAGAAAAGAAATGTCTCGTGACAAAATCTGACATGAGAGACCAACATTTTTGTTCTGCTATGAATAATGTGTGTCTCACTAAGACGGAATATTTTGTAGTGAGAATATGAGCCGATGTTCCGGCTGATAGTGAAGTGTTTGTGACAACTTGGTCAATATTGAAGCTTCATGACTCTAATCTTCAGTAGGCGCCGTAGAGTGAGAAAACTACACCCGTAATACAATGATGCATGCTAGCTAATACCCTCTCCGTTTCTAAATATAAGACTTTCTATTCTTTCTGACTTTATCCTGATTCATTTCTAAATTAGTAAATCAACACACTAAAACATGTCTACATATGAACGAACCAGAATATAATCAGAAAGTATAAAAAATCTTATATTTGTAACGGAGGGAGTACTACTTTCTTGCTTACAACATATATCTCGGCCCTACTTCACGACCGGACCGGGACGGACGGCGTTCCTGGTCACTAACTAAGATCCACCACCAACACCACTAAACCATCATCATCACGGCTCCATAAAACCCCAAACCCTCCCCCATCCCTCCAGCTACCACCAGAAAAGAAGAACCAGGGAGAGGACTGAGGAGGAGGCTTTTGCCCCGTGCCGCGCGTACATACGTGCGTCTTTCCCGCCACTGCATAGCTGTAATTCTCTCTCGATCATCCGCCTTCATCCCGGTTGGTCTCCTGATCATGGCCGCCTTGACTGCCCTACCGGCCGGCCGGCCGGCTCCCACCGATGCACGGGGGCGACGGGGCGTCCTTCAAATTCCCTTCTTTAGGCTGCAGGCGAAAAGGGCCCACGGTATATCAGATTCAGATCGGAGATCTGTATCTTACTGTCTCTGATGAGAACGAGAAGAATATACATGCATCCGGCAGAGCACAAGCCAAGGGTGCAATGATTCCAGCAAACATGGGGTCAAAGCACGCGGCCGTTCATGCAATTGCAACCCGGTTGAATTCATGTGTGATCCGAAGAGCCTCTACAAGAAAAACTTCCTACGATTTGTTATCGTGTGCAGAATCCTAGGAAAAATATGCAAACCAAGTTGCTATAGGTTCTGAGATTGGAGCAGAGAATTAAGAAGATGGTCACTGCAAAATACTACCTCCGATCTATATTAGTGGGCACAACTTTGTCTAGATACACATGTATCTAGTCTAAATACTTAACTAGATACATATGAATTTAGACAAAACTATGCCCACTAATATGGATCGGAGGAGTAATAAAATTGTCAGCTGTTTCGTAACAGGTAATCGTCACTGTATCGACAATGATGCTAGGTACTGTGAGAGTCCGTGACACATTCAGAACTCTGCATAGAATTCTGAACCTGCTGGGTGAGCATGCAGTTTGAGACTTTGAGTACATCCTGCCTCGACTGAAAGCCCCAGTGGACCAACCTCACACATCAATTATTTGAAATGCTGGAGGTAGACTGAAGAATGATATCAAGTGCTGGTTCTCATATACACAGTGGACTGGACTGGAGAACCGAACTTAGAGCATCTCTAGTCGCGGCGCCCAAATGGCCGTCCAAACGCTTTCCGGACAGGCCATTTGGGCGCCGTCACTCCCCACTCGCGGCGCCCAAATAATTTTTGTAAATTTAAATTTCGGCGATTTTCATTCAAATTTTAGGAAATTTTACAGATTCGAATAAAAATTTAAAAAACTAAACCTAATCTACTGGCCCCGGTAGCAGCGCCTGAAGGCGTAGTAGGGGTCCTCCTCCTCCTCCTTCTTCACAGCGGCCCCGCCGCTGCTTGGTCCTGCGCCGCCGTCCTCCTCCTTGATGCGGCTAGGTCCGGCGCCGCCGGTGAGGTCGACGAAGGGCACGCCTTTTTCCTTGGCGTGCTCGAACGTGGACCACGCGCAGGCAGATGGCCCGTCGAGCGGTGGCACGTCGTCCATGGACGCGGCGGCCACGGCCTGCGTGATGTCGTCGTCGTTCATGGCGGCATGCGCCGCCATGAGCTCGGCCATGAGCGGCGACACCCCCCGGCTCCGCCCTGACCTTCATCTGCTCCGGCTTCGGCGTGAGCAGAGGCGAGCGGGAGGAGGAGGAGCGCGACGACGAGGCCCGCGACGAGGACGCCGACGAGGAGGCCGACGCACGCGGCGCCCATAGGTGGGCGGCCGCAACAGATGGAGGCGCCGCCGGCGTCTCCAGCAGGGATCCACCGTTGGAGATGTGCTCCATGACGGCGTTGAGCGTGCGCCCGGGCACGCTCCAGAACGCCTCGCGCCCGGCGACGTTCTTGTCCGTGGGCGCCGGCCCGGGGCCGTTCCAGCGGCTCATCTCCTCGTCGAAGAGGCGCTGGAACTCCACCTCGTAGCGGCCGTAGTTGGCCGCATTCTCCGGATTCCAGCGCAGGTCGTCGCGCATCTCCGGCGTCAGCTCGCGCTAGTAATGCGCGATCATGGCGGCCCGGAAGTCGCGGTTCGCCCTCGTCAGCGGCCGCGACACCGGGATCCCGCGGACGGAGATCGCGTAGCGGCTGCCGACGCGCATGTCGGGTGGCACGGGGTACCCGTTGTCCCGCAATGCCTCCGACTGCTCGCGGAGGAGGGTGCGCGGCGCGAAGCCGTTCGCCGCCGCGCCCCTGGTGCGCCTCCAGTTTCCGGCCATCTCTCCAGGTGCGCGGTGGCGGGCGAGTGCGGTGGGCAGAGAAGGAGAAGGAGGCGAGTGGCGAGTGAGCACGGGACCGACAGCCTTTTAATGCCGCCGGAGAGCGGTGGCATTAACGCCCGCTGCCTCGAAAAGGCGCGCCGCATTCACGCCGACGAGCAGTGGGACGCGACGGCTCACTGGCGTCCGCCGGCAGTGAACACGAGGCGTCGCCACGCGGCACGCGTCTTTGACGACGGCTTTGACCACCGCCCGCGTCTCACTGACATGCGTGGCCCGCGCGTCGGAGGCGGACGTGGCGTCGCGTTTCGTTCCGTCCGGAGCCGCCCCAAGCCTCCCAAGTTGAGGGCGTGGGCTAGGCGTGCCGGACACAAAACTGGGCCGCGCCGGACCGAAAATGAGTTTGGGCGGCGCGAGTGGGGGCGAAAATCTGTCCGACACGCTCCAAAGGGTTTTGGGCGGCCATTTGGGCGCCGCGACTGAAGATGCTCTTTAAGTCCCTGATCGGAACGAGGGAATTGTGAAGGAATTGTACAGGTTTTATTTCCTATGGAATTTTTTCCTTTGATAGCGTTCGGTACGTAGGAAACTACTGCATCCATTCCAGAGGAAAGGTTTCCTTTCCTACAGTTTACACAAAATTTCACAGGAATCAAAACATCCAGCTCGAGCTCATGGTTTTGCTGATGCCCGAGGCAAGCTGCTCTGCCTGCTGACAGAGAGCCAATTAAAAAATCCTCTGTGTACGATGGGCCATGCGATGATTTTTTTTTTAGGACATCCATGCGATGATTAGCGAGTGGCGCCTCTGTCCGAATAAAATAATGTTAAATGATGCTTCACTTGTGCTCCCAGACACCTCAAATATTTCCGTTCCTCTGTTTTAGAAGCCTGTAGGTTCAGGCTTTGCACTCCATCCTATTCCTATACGGTTTTCTATTCCTATGTTTTGGAATCCCACGTTCCGAACAGGGCCTAAGTGGGAAATGTGTTCCAGACCCAGCCCTGACATATCAGGCCCCGGTGCAAAACAAGAAAAAAGGGCCCTATACATAAATAATATAGGTGTTTTTTCATATGAAGAGTTGAAACAAATCAGGGGCGGAGGCAGGAATACACTCAAGGGGGGCCAAGCATGGTAATCATCCATTAAGGGGTGGGGCAACCATGGTGATTTTCCCTAATAATCAGTCCTAAACCTTGCTTATTCTATAAAAAAATACCTTGTTGTAGCACGCCATAGGGGGGTCAGGGCACCTGCTGGTCCCCTCCTAGCTCCGCCACTGAAACAAATGGACCTGGAGCAGGGATGAAGCTCGACTTTTGCTTGCTGCACCTTGCCGTCGGCTTGCCCTTGGACCCTCGTGCCACAGTCGGCAACCTCCTTGCCGCGAACTGTCATGAAAGAGGAAGGACAAGTGGAGAACTAATCAAATAAAATCGGATGAAAAAGAACAAACTAACCTAAGGGGATATATAAGGGGGGATTGTATCGATCGTTGCAAACTGAGAAGCAAATTTATGGAAATCGACAAATCAGGATCTCCTCTATTAATTTCTTCAAAACGTCTAGAAATCTCGCCGGCAAAGCTGTGAGGCGAGAGGACATATGAGAAGTTAATGCGACGAGGGAGGACTCGCTGCGTGCGTACAAGGGCCTGTTTGGTTGCCCACGGAGGCCCGAAACGTGGCGTTTTACCTTTTTTCGGCATGTTTGGTTGGCTGCCCCGTTCCGCGAGCCTACATCTGCACATAACTTAAAGCACCTTGGGCCGGGCCCTAGAGAAACGCCTGATTCGGCCGTTTCTCCAGAGCCACCCTCGCCTAGTGTATTTTGGACACTGTTTGCTGCAGCATGTGGCTGAGTGGATACGAGTATGTGCTTTGCTCACCCCCCCAACTCCTTCACCTACCTCCAGCTCTCCGCCGCCACGGATAAGTTCCACGCCTACTGCCTCCACGGCGAGGACATCCGTCCTGTGGAGATTAAGCGGCGGTGGGTTGCCGGCGGCGGTTGGTTGCCGGCGGCGACGGGCCGCTCCAGATCCACGCCGTCGCGGGCTCTCGAGCGAGGAGTTGTGCTCTCGTGGGGGAGCCGATGGACAGCAAGGTCTCCGTGGAGGAGCGGATGGCCGTGCTGACCGGATCAAGCGGCGGGCTGGCCGTGCTCTCGACCGCTCCAGCGCGGAGGCGACCTTCTCGACCGTGCAGGAAGAGTTCGAGTTCGTGCTTGTTCTTGTTTGTTCTTGTTCGTTCTTGAGTTTCTTTCTTGCTGTCCACCTACTGCTGCAAATATACATCAATTCAAGAATTTTTTTACACGAAATATATGTGCATCTATGAGTATGTTTCATTCCCCTACTCGGTTTCAAGTTTCATCGAACAAAACTTGTCAATTTTGTACCGACGTTCGGAAAAAATTTAGACGAATTTCGTCAAATTCGTCGTTCTTGGTGGACGGTTTGAGATATCCTTTGATGTGTGTAGCTTCATCTCAACGTTCCGCACAAATTTCATGTTGCAAGATTTCTGATTCGGCGATCGTATACGAGCACATCTTGTGTTGTAGTATGTATGCACGTGTTTAGACTGCCCGTGAAGGTATGTTCTTCAACCTCCCGCTCGCCGCTGCCATGGAATTCGTCGTTGCCGCAGCGGTTAGTACGCCGCGCTTGATGTACGTGTGTGAACTGACCGTGCACCGCCGCCCGGCGGCGCCGCTGCGTCACGCCGTTGTCCTGCTCGCTGGCCTTGCTGGTGTTGTGATGGTGTGAGGTAAGTTTACCACATGGACACGAGATAAGAGTACATGAAACACGGATGAAACCAAACGTGGTGCTAAAAAATCTTGCATCCACCCGAACGGGGCTAGCTAGAACATTGTTGGCAACCAAACTACATGCACAACATGACTCAACTCGCGTTTTTCCAGAGCCAGGCCCTGGTGAGCCACAGATGCAAAGTGGCCAAAAATCATGCGAGCAACCAAACAGGCCCCAAGATGCTGCCTCCGAGGCTCTATCAATCACGGTGACCTGTTTCTAAGAAAAATACATGCGCACAGGTCGCACCAGCTCAGGGCCGGCCCTGATGTGTTCCGGTCTCCGCTCTACAAGGAAAACGGGGGGTTTCTATTGATATCATGACAAACTAAAGTTAATCAAAATATCGGTGCGTTTCGATACCGTCTACACGCAAAAGTAACTCAGAATTCAAAAAGGAAAGGGCGCAATTCATTAAGTTGAATTTACAGAAGTCAAATTTATCGTATGTAGCGACAAACTACAGTCTCACCTAACCTAGTGTTTACAAACTCTGCAAAGAAGAAAATCCACTTTAGGTCCCTGAACTCTTGATGAAGTCCAAACTTGATCCTAAAACTTTTGCTTGGTCTAAAATGAATCTTAAACTCTTGAAAAAGTTAACATCATGTATAATCACTCGCCCGCTTGAAGTTGACTTGCTAGCAGTGCCTTGCCACCTTCCAACTTGAAGGAAGGAGCCTGGCGTCATGAATCGGCCTCGGGGTTCCTTCAACGAGCTCAATGACGTTGAGCTTAGATGCGGATGAACTAGGGCACCTACAAGCGGGGCTGAGGATGGGTCTCGTGTAGAGAGATTTAGCATCCACGTGGGATTTGACTCGGTGGAAAGAGCGATTCGGTTTCGGTTCTGTTTACACATTTTTGGTGCCTCATGTTGTCCATGTAAAGATTTTTATCTGGTTTGATGGAATATGGACATTCCCAAGAGATTAAGGTTTCTATTGGAAAATCCATTTCGGCTCATAGGTGTATCTACACCCACTACCCAAAAAACAAATTTTAAAATGTCAAAAAATTTCAAAAAAAAATTAGGTATACATATGAATATTCTATGTTCGTACAAAAAAATCGGGATGAAAAGACATTTTTTGCGACCGGTGTAAAAAAGACAAATACCCGGCATTCAAAAATGCCTCATGCACGTAACATTTTTTTCTCTTTTTTATACCGGTCACACAAAATGTCTTTTCGATGCAAAACTTTTTTGTACGGATAGACATTTTTCATATGAACACCCAAAAGTTTTGTTTATAATTTTTTAACATTTTGAAATGCGTTAAAAATGCATTTTGCACAACGGGTTCATCTACACCCGTGAGCCAAAACATTAAAACATCATGTCTGTTTCTATTAGACTAAACATAAGTTATATACGACAAAAAATGAACTTTCGATTTCAGGGACTATAAACTTTCGATTTCAGGTTTCCGTAGTGGGCTTTTTCTCCCCGGAAATCCTAGACCTACGGATGACTTCTACGGACACGGACTTACGGACAGAATCCTCTGCTGTGATTGGTTGAATCCCTCACACCCCCGTGATTCATGGGATGCACAGCCTGTGCCTTTGCTCCACGTGAGTCCGTAAGTTGATTTTTGCAGAAAACTGTCCGTAAGTGTAGCATTACTCCTTTCTCCCCTACAAATGGCATGATAACCTATCCGTTTCTCTACGGAATTTCAGCTATTGACCAACGATATTGAGAAGTTTTTCAAGTTACAACAGAAAAACAAGTGGCAAAACG
This sequence comes from Poa pratensis, assembly GCA_947311845.1. Classification (NCBI taxonomy): domain Eukaryota; kingdom Viridiplantae; phylum Streptophyta; class Magnoliopsida; order Poales; family Poaceae; genus Poa; species Poa pratensis. The sequence goes on from CAMZMU010000048.1 coordinate 47,421,500, forward strand.
GAAACAGAACTTGTGGCTGGGAGCATTTTTTTACATTATACAGCAATTACAACGCTTATCATATAGTTCAATCGCTTGAATACAACACCCACAAACATCACAAACAACTAGCAGAAGACTAGATTGGACTAGCAGATTCAAATAACGAACAACTATAACAAAATGTCAAAGCTCCAGATAAAATCAACAAAAACTCTTAGAAGCCAACATACTTATCAAACAGAGCACAAGCATTGTTGTAACAGTGGGAGAAGAGAACAATTGGCTCATAAAATCCACTTACAGTAGTAAATGATGAGCATACTGAAGATGATACATCATTACTGGATGATCCAAAGCAGGTGATCCACAATTCTCTAGCACTTAGGATAACGATCAGGATAAAGGGTTTACAAGGCAACCGTAGATATGTAAAACCCCACCACCAAAAACGGCCTTACAGAGAGAGCTACTACAGAAGTAGATCATGTCCCAGCCGACAGCAATCTTCACTTAACACTGGTTCTGGCATGGAAAATTAGACTATCTAATGCAAAAAATAAGGTCTCTCGAGTTCCATTTAGCGAAGGAAATGGTATGTGCACGCTTCAACAGTCTCAAGCCAGGATGTCCTGCCCAGGGGCACGCTTGGCAATGGAGCCATGGACACCAAGCAGCTGCACAAGTGACGGAAGAAGCAACAGTATGAGATTGTGTGGTACTTACACAGACATCAACAATACAAACGACACTCAATCAGCAAGCATATAGAATGTAGATATAACAGCAACCAATGTAAGGATTATAAAGTTCAGAGTACTTTATATGACAGAACTATTATAACAAGCAGTAATCATGTAAAATACAACTATACAAACACAAGAGCATTGAAGTTTTTCTAAATCTTACACTCAAACTAAAATAGCAACATCAATACTTTATTGCCGAACTAATTTCAACAACATAACTAAGTCAGAATATATCATGCCACACACAGGACAATAAACTGATGCACATAACTGAGTTAAAACCAATCAGTAAGAACGCAAAATGCAATTAAGCAACAAACATAAGATCATTCAAGTTTAGTTTCTTTAAATTGCTCAACTTAGTAGGACAGAAGTAGAACTGAACCAAACATGAATAGTTTAGAAAGGAACAAATTTATCACCTTAGCATTGACACCATCAGGCACGATTCTTCCCTCACTCTTGTACTTGATATAATCTTCGGTGTTGAACTTGGTGAAGCCCCTGAACAATTGAGTACAAATTAGCATGGCCACAAACAAGTCATCTGACAGTGTATCAGTAACACAATGAACAAACAGCAGGTTGAAAAGGCATGCAACATATTTTACACATACCACTTCCTGCTGCGGATGATCTTTTGGCGGCCAGGGAACTTGAACTTGGCACGGCGGAGAGCTTCTTCAGCGTGAACAACATTGCTCTCCTTGCAGCGCACCGAAAGGAGGACTTGGCCAATGGCCACACGAGCACAGGTACCGAGAGGCTTCCCAAAAGCACCCCTCATTCCAGTCTGGAGCCTATCAGCACCGGCACATGAAAGCATCTTGTTGATACGAAGGACATGGTATGGGTGGACCCTGACCCTCAGGTGGAACGTTTCCTTGCCAGAATGCTTGGTCATGTACTTGTTGCAAGCAATACGAGCAGCCTCAAGAGCTTCGCTGGAGACGTTCTCCTTTTCCCAGCTGACCAAGTGGATGCAGGAGGGGAACTCATCCACTCCCTTCTTCTTCCCCCCAATATCATACTGCTTGATCTTTGGGTCAGGGACACCACGGCAGTACCTTGACTTGGGGTATGGCTTGTTCTTGATCTGGCGGTAGCACCTAGCAGGACCTGGTGAGGAACAAAGGACAAATATATAAGAAATCAAATGCAATACACATGCAGGTCACACAATTAACAGCACTAAATATTAAGAATATTGTTTTATAACCAAAGAGATCAAGCTAAGATACACCTAAGAAAATTAGACATGTGCGATCAGAGACAAACTAGTTAAACTGAATGACATGTCAAACAGAAGCTTCTCTAATAAAATTTCTCTTTTAAGCAATACAGTTTATATACACTATCGGATCTGTGTGCGGAAGCAGGCAACAAAATGAAACAATAACATTGTTGTCATAAGCATTCCAAAGACAGCAGCACAAGTAGAAATTAACTTAACTAATACATCTCGCAAATTTCTATCATTAACAGATTATGTACAAATTACAAGAATCCTACTAGCTACAGCCTTAACAAATGAAATGAAGTGACAAAGATAGATATTCTTTCTTCTGCCACAATCATATTCCTTTGATACATAATAACTACAGCAGACTACTGCCAAATCATATTTGAAACCTGACAACATAGATATACTAACTTCTGCCAAATCATCTTCCAGGTATGATTCATATAAGACTAGGTCGATGAATAAAAAAAATCAGAGGTAGAACAGAGTATACTGCAAGCATCACAGCGTGGGTTACAAATCGCAAATCACACTATAGACATCAAGCAGAAATGGCCTCAAGAAAAAAATTCCCAATGCACCCTAATCCCCTTCTTGTACACCGTGACTGAAGTTTCTAAAAGGTCGAGAACAAAACTAACAGTATTAATAAAATTGATGGTGCAGATTTATCTAGACAACAAAGTTGATCAAAACCCCATTATCTAGAGCACACAACAAGGAGAGCAAAACATTTTCTACGAACTATAATCACACATTACTGACAAGGTGTCTACTGAAAATAGAACCCAGATTTGACAAGTCTAATAGAATGATCGCGGCATCCGTCTAACTTTACCAGAACCATTTACACACAGAGGTGGTAAGAACCAGTAACACATCATCATAAGCCAAAATAAAACTCTAACTAGTTCACAATTCAATGAACCCCACGGGTACAAATAGAAATAAACTTAATACATCTCACAAAATTTCTGTCATCTACAGGTTCCCTACAAATTACAGGGATAATACATGCTACAGCCTTATCCACTGAAGGTGATAATTAATACTTACCAATGGTAGCACAAACAAAAATCATGGAATAAAGTGATAACGATAACAGAGCATGAAGAAAAACACCATAATATTTCTCAGACAAGACAATGTACAGTTAGCACTTTGCACACTTGACATAATAACTACAGCATATACATAACATAGATAATGCAACTTCTGCCAGATCATCTTACTGGTATGAATGTATGGTCATGGGCGGAGCGTCGTGAAGGCGAAACAGGGCCACGACCCTCCCCCCCCCACCACCTTTCCGAAGTGCAAATTCCTAATTACTACGTATGCTCAGCACACATCGCACAGTCCATCAGAACGAACATAAGCGATCAGTAGCTGCTGCCCCTCCCCTGCCTGGCACTATCTGCAGCATCGCCGCACTCTACTGCCTACTTGCCAGCGCCCTTTCTCTTGGGAAACAAAAAAACCCGCCCTTGTCCTCAAGGCTGCAGCGTCCTACTCCTGCCCCTATCAGGTTAGGTTCTGATTATTTTATAAGGATGGACATGTAATTGATGCCCCTGCCCAGGTTAGGCAATTCAGAATTTTAGATGCATTGATGCAGTTTTTAATGAAGAGGAAGAAGAACAACAACAACCAAACCAACCTGTAAAATTTTATTTATTCAAAAAGGTACCGAGAAATAATTTCTGGTGTGAAAGCTAAAAGGGACCAAAGAGCATTTCTCTCAGTAGTTATTGTCAAATTCAGTTGTATTTGGCCAATAGCAAACAAAAAAAACTTTGGAACATCAAAATATATATCTGCTATTTTGCATGGAACAGAACATATTTCATCATGGTACTGCCATCCAATTATCCTTTGTATTTGTTTTATCACTTGGCCTTTTTTCATGCATTTTCTATGAAATTTGCCCCCTCTTATGTTCTGTCCACGCTCCGCCACTGTGTATGGTTCACCCGAATAAAAAGAATCATAGATAGAAAACAGTGTAGACTGCATGGACGACAGCATGGTTTACGAATCGATAATCACAGCATACACATCAAGCAGAAATGACGGCAAGAGCAAAGCCTACCCTGACCCCCTTTCTGTAACTATCATTACTGAAGTTTCTACATGATTCAAGCCAAAATCAAACACAATATTAACAAGATTGATGGCACCGATTTGTCTAGACGACAGAGTTGATCATAAGCCCCATAATTTACAGCATACAACACGCAGAAAAAACGAAAACATTCTCTACGAACCATGGTAGCACGTTACCGACGAGGTGTCTACTGAAAATAGATCCAGAACTGACAAGTCTAACGGCGATCACGGCATCCATCAAAATCTTCCCCAAGTATACACGCACAGAGATGCTCGGCACCGGAAACTCATCATCGGTAGCAAAAGATAAAACCCTAACTAGTTCTCAAGTGTCAGGACCCGGGGTAGCAAGAAGATATCTGGAACTAGAATTCTACAAACTACTGAAGTAAAAGAACTAAATTGCAGGTAATTGGCAGCAGGAAGGTAAATTGCAGGAAGGGAAAGTGCTAGTAAAGGAAGAACATGAAGGAAATTTAGGGTTTTTTCTTATCGCGCCACCCAGCCACCCACTCTCCCGGTTATATAGAGTCCCCGAGGAGCCGCGATTCGAGTTTAGAAGTTTTACAAGATTTGGCGGAATTGCCTCAAATTACATTTGAATTTATGAATTGAATCTTAGCCGTCCGATGCACTGAAGCGTTACGCCTTGATCACAGCCGTTGAACTACTGAATGCAGGTTGTCTGAATATCAACAGTAGCTGTTCCTGACAATACCCCGTGCTCGACTCCAGACTTCAAGGCTGGAATGATGGAAATGTTGCCTGGATAAATGCAGCATCTTCCCACGTTGCTTCTTCTGGTGCTAGGTTTTCCCAATGCACAAGCCACTGCGGAACAGCGATGTCGTATGCTCCAGTGTTGCGTGGAACTTGTCTGTACTGAAGAACAGCAAGAGGAGCTACCTTAATCTTACCATCAGGTGTAACCAGGGGTAGGGTAGGGTTTGGGACTGCCTTTGGTCCGATATGCTTCTTCGGTTGATTCACATGGAATACATTATGCAGCTGGGTACCTTCTGGCAGTTGTAGCTTGTATGAAACATTGCCAACTCGTTGGAGAACTCGGAAAGGCCCGTAGTACTTGGAGGAAAGCTTTAGAGCATTTCTGAGGCCAAGAGTTGTTTCTCTGTAAGGTTGCATTTTCAGATACACCATATCGCCTACCTCAAATTGCCTTTCTGTTCTCTTGAGATCTGCATACTTCTTCATGCGGTTCTGTGCCTGTTGCAAGTTGTGTTGCAGGGACTTGAGCATTTGTTCCTTCTCTTGCAGTGTAACTTGTACTTCTGGGGTGACATCACAGGGAACAGAAATGCCTTGCATTTGAGGAGGTGGATACCCATATAATGCTTCAAATGGAGAAGATTTGAGAGAAGTATGATATGAAGTGTTGTACCACCATTCAGCTGCAGGTAACCAATTTGCCCATTTCTTTGGCTCCTTGAATGCCATACTGCGCAAGTACTGCTCCAGACACTGATTTACTCGTTCAGTCTGACCATCAGATTCGGGGTGGTAGGCAGTACTGAAATGCAGTTCAATTTTCATAGCAGAGAACATGTCCTGCCAGATTTTTGATGTGAAGATCCTGTCCCTATCACTGACAATTGTCTTGGGAGGTCCATGTAATTTAAATATTGTATCCATGAAAAGATCAGCCACTTGTGAAGCAGTGAATGGATGGGATAGTGGTATGAAGTGAGCATATTTTGTTAATCTGTCTACCACAACCAATATCACATCTTTCCCTTTTGACTTGGGCAATCCTTCCACAAAATCCATACTTATTTCAGACCATTTACTCTCTGGAATATTCAGAGGATTGAGGAGGCCAGGGTAATGAATTCTCTCTGTTTTGGAAATCTGACAAACAGGGCAGGCTGCTACCTTAGCAGCATAGAATTGCTTCATGTTGGGCCAATAAAAGAGCTGCTTCAGCCTATGATAAGTAACCCTATTGCCTGAGTGTCCACCAAATATGGATGCATGAAAACAGTTAAATATCTTATCTTTCAGGTCTGTATTGGTGCCAATCAGTATTCTGTTTTTGTATCTGATGATGCCTGCAGATAATGTGTAGTTCAGGTGGCTGTCATCACAAATAGCCAGTTCCTGTAACAGTTGACTGCACTTGTCATCGTTCAGGTATGTTTCAGCCACATCTTGCATCCAGACAGGTACTGCTGTGGATATAGTGAGGCAGTTATCGTCAGCAGAAGTGCTATATTTCCTGGAAAGAGCATCAGCTGCTGTGTTTTCAGAACCCTTCTTGTATTCTATGGTGTAATCCAACTCCAACAGCTTAAGCATTAGCTTATGTTGGATTCCCTCCAGTAATCTCTGGCTAGAGAGGTATTTGAGGCTCTTCTGATCTGTTTTGATAATGAGCTTGTGTCCTAACAGATAGTGGCGCCATTTTCTCAGAGCTTCTAACATGGCAAGGGCCTCTTTTTCATAGATTGACATGGCAGTAGCTCTGGGTCCTAGTGCTTTGCTGAAATATGCAAGAGGTCTTCCTTGTTGCATAAGTACTGCACCCAGTCCAGAACCAGAAGCATCAGTTTCTAGTGTAAAAGGCAGGTGAAAATCTGGTAATGCTAGCACAGGTGGATTTGTCATTGCTACTTTCAGTGCTTGGAATGCTATTTCTTGTGGTTCCTTCCACTGAAAGGAGTCCTTCTTGAGCACATCATGTAGAGGTCTACAAATAGAAGCATAGCCTTGAATAAATCTCCTGTAATATCCAGTTAAGCCCAATATCCTCCTCAACTGTTTTACATTTGTTGGTGATTCCCAAGTGATGATTTCTGCAATTTTTGCAGGGTCAGTAGCCACTCCAGATGCAGATACAATGTGGCCCAAATATTCCACTGATGCAGTGGCAAAAGCACACTTGGACAGTTTTGCTTTCAGCTTATGTAGCCTGAGAATGTGCAATACTTGTTGCAGGTGATTCCTGTGCTGGTTCATGGTTTTGCTGTATATGAGTATGTCATCGAAGAAGACCAAGACAAATTTTCTCAGATGTGGGGCAAAGATGTTATTCATCAGCTGCTGAAACGTTGCTGGTGCATTAGTTAAGCCGAAGGGCATAACTAGATACTCATAGTGGCCCAGGTGTGTGCTAAAAGCAGTTTTGGCAATATCAGCAGGATGCATTCGAATTTGATGGTATCCAGACCTCAAATCCAATTTAGAGAACACCGTTGCACCTTGAAGTTCATCTAGTAAATCCTCAATTACAGGAATGGGGTACTTGTTCTTTACTGTCAGTGCATTGAGCTGTCTGTAATCAACACAGAGTCTCCATGTTTTATCCTTTTTCCTGACTAGAATAGCAGGAGAAGAGTAAGGACTGTTGCTGAGTTGTATTTCAGAGTTCTTCAGCATATTCTGAACCAGTTCCTCCACTATGTTTTTCTGCTTGTGTGGCATTCTGTATGGCCTAATATTAGGTGGAGTAGTTCCCTCAGGCATTGGAATTCTGTGATCACATTCTCTGTGTGGAGGAAGGCCTTTTGGTTCTTCAAATATATCAGAAAATTTGTCCAATAAATCACTGACTGGGGACTGCTGTGGCTGTTCTTTTGAGTCAGTAATTGCAGTAGCAGAATCCTGAATTCTGATTAGATATGCCTGAGCCCCTGACCTGAGTAGCTTAGAGCAAGCTTTAGCAGTAATGACTGTTTTCTGAACAGGAACTGCCCTGTCCATCAGCGTACACCACTGTCCTTGTACAGTGATAGCAATGCTCCTCTTTTCCCAGTCATAATAATTTGGGCTATGAGTTGTCAACCAATTTGCTCCAAGAACCATGTCATATCCTTTAAGTGGGAGCAACTTGCAGCTGTGAGTGAATTCAGTATTCTGTATCTTGAAGCTGCAGTTAGGAATATGGCCATCTGAAATGAGTTCTCCTCCTCCAGCCACTAGCACCTTGCTTGCAGTAGTAGGCTCTGCTTTCAGCTTGGTTCTTTTGACAAAGTCACTGTCCAGGAATGTGTTTGTGCTGCCTGTGTCAATAAGAGCTATTGCTTTCTGGCCACCAATATGCACTAGAACAGATAATGTAGTATCTCCAGGAATACCATGTATTGCCTCTGCAGAAATCTGCATGATTTTCCCAGCAGGTTTGGTTTCTGCAGTTGGTTCAGGTGGTGGTTCTGCAGGATGCAGAGTTGGTTCTGCATCATGGAAGGTTTCTTGTGGCTCAGCAGTTTACTCAGTGTCACTGTGGCCTTGATACTGTATCAGGTGTACCATACTCTTCATGTTATCACATTTATGTCCATAGAACCATTGTTCAGGGCAGTACCAGCATTTGCGTTGTTCTTTAGGCTTGACAACTGTACTCTTGTTTCTGTTGTCTTGGAAATTCTGCTGAGGTCTGAACTGTGGTTGTCCACTGCCTTTATTAGCAGGAAAGGTCGTAGCAGGCCTCTTGTTCATTGCCAGAAATGCTAATTCTTGCTGTTTTGCGTGTCAGTAAGCAGAGTTCATGGTGGAAGGGTTATGACTGCGGACTGCATGCTTGACATGGTCTTTTAGTCCACTGATAAACCTCAACAGGAAGAACTTGTCAGTCAGATATGGATGATCTCTCTGCATATTGATCATGTATTCTTCGAACTGATCGATGTACTGCGGCACAGAGTGTGTTTGCCTTAAGCACTGGAACTGCTCCATCGACTCTTGTTCACCTGGTGCTGGAAACCTGTCAGACAACAATTAGTGAAATTGTTGCCAGTTTAGGCCATAAACATTCAGGTTGCTGCCCATCAGCCAGGTCTTTGCTTTGCCACGAATGTGTGCATTTGCCCACTTCACTTTAGACTCTGCAGCAATGCCACTCAACATGAAGATGCTCTCGCACTCGTCCAGCCATCTCGGTGCATTGTCGCCAAGGAATATGGGAAGTTCCACGCTAGGTGTGCGGATATAGGGATCGTGGTTTGTGGTGTTGGGGTTGTTTGGTACTGGTGGTGATGGTGGAGGTGTGGGTTGTTGGTATGTCAAGTTCTGTGGTGGGTATATGTTGGGTAATATGTGAACTGTGGAGTGCACAGCTGCTATGGTGGTGGTGGATAATGGTAATGGCCGCTATATGTGTGTTGTTGAAGTTGATGGGGTGGTGGTGGATGATATGCGGGTGTGGTATTGTATGGGGTCGCCGGAGCTGGGCTGTACATGCCAGGGTTGGTATTGGGTGAGGTGTTCTGGTAAAAGTGGGGACTTGGCGCCGGCGGCGCCGAATTGTTGGCCGTAGCTGCTGGATGTAATGGGTAGGTGTTGGGTGGTTTGGGTGTGGCTTCAGGTGACAGGCTCGAGAAGGGAATTTGCTAGGTAAAAGGTGGAGGCTTTTGCTGGATAGGAGAAGAGAAGGTGGGGAATGTTACCGGCGTTGATTCCTCGGGTATAGGACTGAGGTTTGGCGGCAGCGGCGGTGGCGTCACGAACGGGGACGACGTCGTGGCCGGGGGCGAGGAAGTCGTCGGCTTGGAGTTGGGCTTGAGCGTCATGGCGATTTGCTCGACCATCGACGTCAAGTTGGCCATCGACTCCTGGATCGATTGGATCGACCCCTGCTGGTGCTCGAGCTGGCGGTTGATGTTGAGTACCTCACGAGGAAGGCGTTGAGCGATTTCCTCTTCTTCCTTGGCTTGAGCTTGCGCCGCCGCAAGGAGCGCAGCTTCTTCCGCATCTGCTGCCAACTTTTCTTGAGATCTTGTGCGAACTAGTGACATGGCGAGAGTTCGTCGGGTGGATCTACTCCGCGGAACATGATCCAGGTCTAGAACGTCTGTGGAGGGATTTACTGCTGCAGATCTGAGCTGCTCGCAACCTCACATCCGAGCTGACGAAAAGGGTGGAGAGGGTGGGATCATGGTCGGGGGAGAAACGCCTCTGATACCATCTGTCAGGACCCGGGGTAGCAAGAAGATATCTGGAACTAGAATTCTACAAACTACTGAAGTAAAAGAACTAAATTGCAGGTAATTGGCAGCAGGAAGGTAAATTGCAGGAAGGGAAAGTGCTAGTAAAGGAAGAACATGAAGGAAATTTAGGGTTTTTTCTTATCGCGCCACCCAGCCACCCACTCTCCCGGCTATATAGAGTCCCCGAGGAGCCGCGATTCGAGTTTAGAAGTTTTACAAGATTTGGCGGAATTGCCTCAAATTACATTTGAATTTATGAATTGAATCTTAGCGGTCCGATGCACTGAAGCGTTACGCCTTGATCACAGCCGTTGAACTACTGAATGCAGGTTGTCTGAATATCAACAGTAGCTGTTCCTGACATCAAGTCATCGGACCTCGCGAACTGCACGCAGGAGGGTGATCGGGTAAGAACTAAGCACAGAGACAAAACCCTAGCGCAGGGCCGCAACAACTCATCGCCTGCGCACGGATCGGAACATAGCGAGGTTACACAAACAAGCGAGGAGAGGGGAGGGAAGGGATGTGAGAGCAGTCTTACGTCTCCCCATGGCGAAGGCGGTGGCGAGGCGCCGGAGAAGGGAGAGGAGGAGACGAGTGCGAAGGCGAAAGCGACGGCGGCGGCGTGAGGAAACAGCTCAGCGGTAGGGTTCAAGGGTGGTTTTATAGACGGGTCGGGACAGGAGTGGCGTGGCGCCTGCGTTACCTCCGCGGTGGACTTGGGGCCCCGTGCCTCGTTTGGATGGGCCGGGTAAAAAAAGACCTGTTTACGGGCCCAGTGCAGTGCACGACGGCGACTCGACCCGATCCGAGTAATTTAATCCTCTCCAACGACCGGCACAAAACCCAGTAGGATTTACATGACACGTGTCGCGTGTTAATGGTTTCACCATCTTTCCATCCATCGTGAATCAGATTTTGACTCGGAAATTTAACTTCTGAATTCAAAAGGTATACTTATAACAAAAGAAAGGTCATTTCAAATACAAGAAAATAAAGGTTTTACTTCCAAGAAAGCAAATTGAATGTCCAAATTTTATTAATGTAAATTATATTTAAAAATAATTTGGAAAGCCAAACATCAAGTGATCCAATTGGTGCCTCTCGCGTATGGATTAACATGAAAAAGGTAGTGTGCGATGGTAAGAGAGATGTCCGCATTGTACAGCGTGCGGACTTAAGAGATGGGCTAGCTACGATAAAGATAAGGTGACACAAAAACACTAGAAGTAGGAGCAAACATTCTGAGAAGAAATACTTTCAAACATTGACAAACGATCAATTATCTAGTGGAACACATTCGGCTAATGGAATCCGGCATGTCTAAGACATGAGGATCTTTCTAGATTGAAATATTTTCATACAAATTCATAGTATTTCTAATTATTATTTTGTAATCCAACAATGATCTATCACTATAAATGTATACTGATTTTTTATTAGCGCCTTCATTTCATAAGATCCTAGTAAATGGTTAGACATCAAGAGAAAGATCACTATGCTTTCGTACACACTTTTCCCTCTTCAGAATCATGCAAATATTACGCGGAACAAACAAATAGAAAAAATCAAAATCTTTTGCTGATTCTCTTGATATTGTTGGTCACACTTCTCCATCTCTTTGGACTTTTGGGTTAACTAGTCAATGCATCAAAATTCAATATGCTATCTCGACCAAGGGGTTTTGAGTTCATGACCCAAGACACATTATTTAATAAAAAAAAATTGCATTAGAGGTCTTGAGATATACTGCTCCCTCTGCTTCGTCGTTTCGGATTAAATTGGGTGGCACGGCCATTGCAACCAATTCAGTAGGTTTCCTACAAAATCGGATAGTTGCGGTGTCTAGATCTTACGCATTTTCATGTTCCTATGTTTTTATAATCATAGTTAGGTCCAAACACAATCTTATTGGTAAATTACCCTAGGTAAATAAATCATGACACTTAATGTCATGCATAAGCAAACACAAGATGTTTATCTACTCTCTTTTTAAGTTGAGGCTTAATCATTTGAAGTCGGAACTATTAGAATCTTGCATAGACAGGTTTGACACGCAGGTTGACACTACGCCATGCATAGTCCACACTCAACTCTCTACGATCTACTCAAGGAATTTCATGTCACGGCGATGGATTTCACAACTTTGACCTCAGGTGCCCCCTTGTAAGGTACCTAAAATCATATGCAATGTCTTAAACCCATCATCCTCACCTCGGAGTCGCAATACATCGGTTTGGTTCCTTGTCGCCCCAGCATCCTCACCTCGGAGTCATAATCACATTTACTAATCAGAGGAAGATCAGTTGTGGCTAGAGCGAGCTGAACCCCTTTGTACAATTGTACATCATCACCTCGGAGTCGCAATACATCGGTTTTGTTCCTTGTCGCCCAGCATCCTCTCCTCGGAGTCATAATCACATTTACTAATCAAAGGAAGATCAGTTGTGGCTAGAACGAGCTGAACCCCTTTGTATAACTGTACAAGACCAGTCCACGTTGACCATAACGGTTAGGTGTTATCCATTTCCTTGTTCAGCACCTTTAGTTCTATTGGCCATGTACAATGGGGAGTGCTTAGAGAGATGCTTACGAAAATAAACCAGACTTTTTGTTAAGCACCAGTGCTTATGTGTATTAGAGAGGTGCCTAGTTAAGCATCTTTCTTCAATAAATAAGCACCAATGCTTAGATAAGAACCGGTTTATTTTCTTAAGCATCTCCTTAAGCACTCCCCATTGTACATTTACAGTAGTATATTTGGTAGAACGGATGCAAAACCATGGCCAGATAGCTGTATTCGTCGATCTGGATGTACAGTCATATCAGCTGTAATGTTGCACAAGAAGTCTTGCCATGACACCATCATTACTGCTAGTCGATCTCCCAGAGGCCCTAACAAACTGTATCAGGAGTAATAGTTCAAGAAACAACATAGGATGAAGATGAACTAGCTAGCACCAAAACACGAGGAGCGCAGAAATGGAGTGTCCACTAGAGATGTGAGCCAACTGTAGGTCTGGAGCTTAACCGTCAGCTCGTTCCAGGGAAACAACAGTTGCACAAAAGCATCAGAGATTCAGAACTACTCTGTTGTTGTTCACGAAACGGCGATGTAGCTACTGGAGGCTGCTGCCGCGAACATTCTGAATTTCCAAGTATATCTTACAAGAAGGGAGCACTAGTTCTACACTTACTACTACAACTACTAGCCTACTAGGTAGCTGTTGCTGTCGGAGGAGAACTACTCTACACGGCCGGAATCTGCTTCGTCCTCGACCGGAGCCCCCACGGCAGCGCTGGCACGCATATCGGATGCGAGGCCCCTGAGAGACTCGACGAGGGGGGCGAGCTCTTCGTCGCTGCAACCCCTGCTCTCCGCCTCTAGGCAGTACGCTGCGACGGCGGTGGCGACGGCCAAACGGGCGGCTTGCACGATCAGGAGCCGCCGTCGGTTAAGCGACCCCGATGCACCTGCAGCTGGAGAACAAAAAGGGCACATCAAGAAACCGAGGATTCATTCTACAGCATCTCGAATCTGGGGCCGGCCATCTGAGCCGGAGACGCACCTTGGCGGCGGGGAAGAGGCGCCGTTTGACCTTGGGGTTACAGGTTCTTCCGTCGAGGGGGCGCTTCGGTTGCGATACGTGGAGGTGGTGCCTTCGTCGTCCATGGCCGGAGTCGGAGGAACGGGCACTGTGGGAGTGGGGGGTGTTGCGGCGTGGGGAAAGATTCTTCGAGCTTTCTATGCCGCGGTCCCGTTTTCGCGGGCTCTTGAATTGGGGTTACAAAGTCCCCGCGCCAAAATTTGGCCTATGCAAGATTCCCTTTTTTAGAAAGACAGAAGGAGAGCTGCTGTGTGCATTGATTAAGGAGTCTGCAAGATTCCTGGATGCATTATTTATTGGTGGTCACGACTCTTGAGAATTCCTGGTCTTTTACAGTACAGCTGTAGTATCTGAACTCACGCACAACTCACACCACACACACTCAACACCACACGCACGCCACCTGTGCGCAAGCTAGACCTAACCAGACTATACTAGGCTTCTGGGCCCCGTGAGCCTAAACCTACCGGGAAACCCCTGCGGTGGTGGGTGCACCACAATACCTCTGATCGAACCACGGTGGAATTGGCCCAGAAGCAGGAGCCGAACACTGTTCACGTGAACCACTGTTCACGTGAACAGTGCCGCTCGGTGAGGCAACCCGAAATACGCTCCCACAGGGAGTCGAACTCGGGCCGGTGGACAGGCCACTGCCTAATCCAACCACTGCGCCACTAGCGCATCCTCGGTGGTCACGACTCTTGAGCTCTTGCAGAATAAACAATCCATCAATACTAAGAGCATCTTCAGTCGCGGCGCCCAAATGGTCGTATAAAGACCTTTCGGACAGGCCGTTTGGGCGCCGTCCGGATTACCTGGCGTATTTGGGCACCCTCGCTCCCTACTAGCGGCGCCCAAATAATTTTTTGTAATTTAAACTTCGACGATTTTTATTTAAATTTAGGAAATTTTACAGATTCGAATGAAAATTTAAAAAACTAAACCTAATCTAATGGCCCCGGTAGCGACGCCGGAAGGCGTAGTAGGGGTCCTCCTCCTCCTCCTTCACAGCGGCGTCGCCGCTGCTTGGTCCTGCGCCGCCGTCCTCCTCCTTGATGCGGCTAGGTCCGGCGCCGCCGGTGAGGTCGACGAAGGGCACGCCTTTTTCCTTGGCGTGCTCAAACGCGGACCACGCGCAGGCAGATGGCCCGTCGAGCGGAGGCACGTCGTCCATGGACGCGGCGGCCACGGCCTGCGCGATGTCGTCGTCGTTCATGGCGGCCTGCGCCGCCATGAGCTCGGCCATGAGCGGCGACACCCCCGGCTCCGCCCTTACCTTCATCTGCTCCGGCTTCGGCGTGAGCAGAGGCGAGCGGGAGGAGGAGGAGCGCGGCGATGAGGCCCGCGATGAGGAGGCCCGCGACGAGGACGCCGACGCACGCGGCGCCCATAGGTGGGCGGCCGGAACAGGTGGAGGCGCCGCCGGCGTCTCCAGCAGGGATCCGTCGTTGGAGACGTGCTCCATGACGGCGTTGAGAGTGCGCCCGGGCACGCTCTAGAACGCCTCGCGCCCGGTGATACGTCTCAAACGTATCTATAATTTTTGATGTTCCATGCTGTTATTATATCAATTGCTACATGTTTTGGTTACACTTCATATCATTTTTATGCATTTTCTGGGACTAACCTATTAACAAGATGCCACAGTGCCAGTTCCCTGTTTTCTGCTGTTTTTGGTTTCAGAAAATCTATTAAGGAAATATTCTCGGAATTGGACGAAACAAAAGACATCGTCAATAATATCACGAGGAGATCACGGAGTCCAAAGGGGAGTCGGAGCAGACCCACCAGGGGGCCACGCCACACTAGGGCGCGGCCCAGGGTGGGCCCGCGCCCCCCTATGGCGTGGTGGCCCCCCTCGGCCACCGACGCCGCCTCTTCGCCTATATATTCTCCGCGACGCGAAAACCCTATTACGGTCGATCATATTCCACGAAAAGTTCCGTCGCGGCCGTCATCGTCAATCTCAGATCGGAGGAGTTCTGAAGCTCTTCCCGGCACCCTGCCGGAGGGGAGATCATCACCGGAGGGCTCTACATCACCATGCCTGCCTCCGGAGTGATGCGTGAGTAGTCCACCCCTGGACTACGGGTCCATAGCAGTAGCTAGATGGTTGTCTCTCTACCTTGTGCCTCCATGTTTAGATCTTGTGAGCTGCCTAACATGATCAAGATCATCTTATTGTAATGCTAGATGTTGTGTTTGCTGGGATCCGATGAATATTGATACCATGTTTATTCAAGTTGTTTATCTATGTGCTCTTGATCTTGCATGCTCTCCGTTGCTAGTAGATGCTTTGGCCAAGTAGATGCTTGTGACTCCAAGAGGGGTATTTATGCTCGATAGTGGGTTCAGTCTCTAGATATCTGGATCAGTGACAGAAAGGTCTAAGATGGTAGATGTGCTGTTGCTACTAGGGATAAAACATTGGTGCAGTGTCCAAGGGCACTTGTATTGATTACATTACACACTTTACTTCATGCAATAATCTGTTGTTAGCAACTTAATACTGAACAGGATGCGGATGCTGCCTTGAAGGTGGATTATTTAGGCATAGATGTTGGAATAACGGTCTATGTACTTTGTTGTAATGCCCAACTAGATTTCATAGTAGACATCTTGGCATGTATTGCATTGTTATGCCCTCTCTATTTGTCAATTGCCCAGCTGTAATTTGTTTACCCAACATGCTAGTTATCTGTTCTGAGAGAGACACCACTAGTGAACTGTGGACCCTGGTCCAATTTCCTCATACTGTTTACACAACCTGCTGCAATCATCTGTTTCCTGTTACTTGCTGTTTTCCTGCTGTTTTCCACACCATACGTTTAACTCTTTGTTTCTGCAAGACCGGAGAGATTGACAACCTCTCTGTTTCGTGTTGGGCAAAGTTCTGGTTTGTGTCTGTGCAGATTCCACGTTGGTGCAAGCTCCCTAGCGCCAGGGGGAGTCAACATCAACAACCTTCCGATAGATCGTCAAGTCCTACTGGATTGATAACCTTGGGTAGATTTCTCAAGGGAAAACTTCTGCTGTCTACATCATAACCTTCCTCTTGGGGTTCACCAACACGTAGCCATCAAGCTGTTTTCTGGCGCCGTTGCCGGGGACTTGGAGGCTATTGGAAAGGGGAGTCTCTCAGTTCCAATCTCTTTACTTTGTTTTTGTCTTGTTTTAGTTTTGTTTTGCTTGCTGTTAAAAATCAAAAACCCAAAAAAATTAAATTCCTGCATCTAGTTTTTAATTTCGAGTTGTGCTGCTAAAGTTTAGTCTTGCTCATGATGTTGAAATGCTGAAAATAAAAGCTATTCCTAGTGATATTAGAGAGAGTAAAACACTCAATGCTATCCAAATTAAAATTGATAATAACATTAGGATGCTTGCTGAACTTCATGAAAGATGGGAGAGAGAAGAAAGAGAAGCTGAAATTGCTGAACAAAATAGTGTTGTTAGAGTTTGCACTATTTTTACTAATGAAACAAATGATGCCTCACATGCTAATGCGCCCCCTACTGTTAGTGAAAAGATAATAAGTGTTGGAAATGTCTCTACTACCTCTACAAAAAGTTTTAAATTGCCTGATAGCACTACTTTTGTTCCTAGTAAAAGTGCTGAAATTTTTAGAGGTGTTGGTGATAATTGCTCCATTGTTTTTGATGACAACAACTTCAATTTCGAAAATTGTAACATAACTGAAGTCATCATGTTCTTGCAAAAGCTAGCTAAGAGTCCTAATGCTAGTAAAATAAATATGGCTTTTACTGAACATATTATCAAAGCTCTCATGCATGCTAGGGAAGAAAAATTAAAACTTGAAGCTTCTATCCCTAGGAAGTTAGATGATAATTGGGAACCTGTTATTAAAATGAAACTGAGTGAGTTTGAATGCAATGCTTTGTGTGACCTTGGTTCTTGTATTTCGGTTATGCCTAAAAATTTATATGATATTCTCAAGCTTGCACCTTTGGAAAAATGTCATTTGGATGTTCACTTTGCTGATTCTTCTATGAAGAAACCTTTAGGAAAAGTTGATGATGTTTTGATAATGGTTAATAACAATCTTGTCCCTGTTGATTTTGTGGTTTTGGATATTGAATGCAATCCTTCTTGTCCTATTGTTTTGGGAAGACCTTTTCTGAGAACTGTTGGTGCTGTTATTGATATGAGAGAGGGGAATATAAAATTTCAATTCCCACTCAAGAAAGGTATGGAACACTTCCCTAGGAAGAAGATGAAATACTCACATGATACTAGTGTCAAGACAAATTATGGTTTTGGATTTTCTGGTCTTGACAATACTTGATGCATCTCTTCATGCCTAGCTCAAAGGCATTAAAGAAAAGCACTTCTGGGAGATAACCCATGTTTTTATTTGCTGTTTTATTTTTGTTTTCTTGAGTCAAGGATGCTTGTTTACCTCTGTAGCAACTCCTTTGTATCTTTTATTTGCTGTTTTGTTGTGCCAAGGAGAGTTACTAATGCAAAGTTGGTTTTATTTTCGGGACTGCATTGGGACAGATTGCTGTTCGTCACCGTTTAATTCAGTAGAAAATCAGAAAAAATCGAAAAATGCTGAAACTTTTTGTGCATGTTCCTGATGATGTTACGCAACTTTCATTATTTCAAAAGTTTTCATCTGAGCATCGTAAGTGCCTCGAAAAAATTCGTCATTACAGACTGTTCTGGTTTGACAGATTCTGTCTTTTATTTTGCATTCTCTCTTTTACAAGTTTTTAAGTGGTTTCTTTTCGTGTAAAAGTGCCCACTTGAGCCTAGTAACAGTGGCTAATGTTTAAAATAGTTGGCTTGTGAGTTTTGTCTTTGCTAGAACTTTGAAGTATTATCTTTTAGTGCACTAACCTGCTAATGAGAAAAGCTGTTAAGTTTTGGTGTGAAGGAAGTTTTCAAGTGTTGATAGAGGAGAATGATATTACATGATCAAGAAGAGTGAAGAGCTTAAGCTTGGGGAGGCTTACCTCCCCAGCATATTTCAAGAAGACTCAAGCATCTAAGCTTGGGGATGCCCAAGGCATCCCCTTCTTCATCTACAAATTATCAGGTCATCTCTAATGGTGCTATATTTTTATTGCTTCATGCTAGTGTACTCTTCCTTGGAGCGTCAGTGTGTTTTTGTTTTCAGTTTGTTTTGTTTTGTTTGCTGTGCTATACTTGTTGGATCCTAGCATTCATGTTTGGGAGAGAGACACGCTCCACTTTTTCATTAGAATACTCTTGTGCTTCACTTATACTTGTTGAGTATTCCTGTCTAGTTGCTGTTATTGCTGTTAGCTCTCAGTTTTTCATGTATCTCTTGTTAGAGCTTTCAGTTTCTTTTGAAGAAAGTACTCTCTTGCTTCACTTATATCTGTTTGGAGAGTTGTCAAATAAGTTGATTGGTGTTTGGTTGGACCAGAAAAATGCTATGCATGTGGTAGTGGTATAAAATGCTTACATGAATCTTTTTAGATCGTTGTCTTGAGTAATTTGATGCTTGCCAATTGTTTTGAGCTGTCAAGTAATTAATGTTTAAGCTTGTGCATCATGTAAGTAATGGCTATTAATGAAGAACTACTATAAGGATTTTCTGCTATAATAATCTGTTGCATATTGGAAGTCCATAGTAGTCTAGATAATTTTTGGATGAAGGCTATGTGTTAACAAGGAAGACAGTGGGAGTCTATGGTTCGTCAAACCTTGTGTTTTATGTACACTCTTGCTATTCCAGTTGATAATGATGTTTGCTTATAATAACCTTGCTAGCCTAAACTCTGTACTAAGAGGGAATGCTTCTTGTACATCCAAAACCTTGAGCCAAATCCATGCCACCTGTGTCCACCATACCTACCTATTATGTGGTGTTTTCACCATTCCAAGTAAATTTCTTCATGTGCTATCTACTAACTACTCAAAACTGTTACATTTCCTTTTTGTGTCACTACTTGAAAAGCTCATAAGGACGTAGTAGTGAGATTTGTCATCTTCCATGCTAATTAATTTACAAGGATTGGCAGCTTCATCTGCTTCTCCACCTTTTATTTTGCATTAAAGAGCTGGTTAGTCCACCCTATAAATAAATAAATAGACACTCCTCCATGGTGAATGTTGGTGGGCACCCGAGGATTCGGTTAGCCATGGTTTGTGGAAAGTAAATGGTTGGGAGGAGTGTCACCAATAAGTGCTTGTTACAAGTGCAGTCCTAAAAACTCTCGGAACCGCTCTAAAAGTTAGTTAGCCATGGAAGATGACAAGTACCTGCTATTTGATTTGTTGACACCTGTATACACCATTACCTTACAAAACAATATTTTATGCTCTCTATATGCCTTCGGGAACTACAGCTCTAGCACATGATGTTAATCCCTGCTTCCCTCTGCGAAGGGCCATTCTTTTACTTTTATGTTGAGTCAGTTTTCCCACTTCTTTCTGTCTACTTAAGCAAACATCATTGTCAACTCCAGTATAACAGTTTTTACATAACTTTGTGTTTGGTTGATCATATTCTTTGCATTGACATTATCTATATGATATACATGTTGAAAGTTGAAGCAAAAGCTGAAGCTATTATCTTCCTTTGTGTTGATACAAACACTTTCATGTTGAGAATTATTGCTGCTGTGAACTAACTATTATGTTAGACTATTATATCTCTAAATGTTTTATAGTATTATTCATGAAAGTTTGCACTTGTGTGATCACTTATGTTTACTCTTTATTTACTTGCTTGCAAACTATAGACCATTGGCTTGGATCACTTCATTCAGATCATGTGCATTACATTGTTATTTGATCAAAGATTGTGTTGGTAGCATGTCACTTCAAAAATTATCTGTTTTTATCGTTTACCTACTCGAGGACGAGCAGGAACTAAGCTTGGGGATGCTTGATACGTCTCAAACGTATCTATAATTTTTGATGTTCCATGCTGTTATTATATCAATTGCTACATGTTTTGGTTACACTTTATATCATTTTTATGCATTTTCTGGGACTAACCTATTAACAAGATGCCACAGTGCCAGTTCCCTGTTTTCTGCTGTTTTTGGTTTCAGAAAATCTATTAAGGAAATATTCTCGGAATTGGACGAAACAAAAGACATCGTCAATAATATCACGAGGAGATCACGGAGTCCAAAGGGGAGTCGGAGCAGACCCACCAGGGGGCCACGCCACACTAGGGCGCGGCCCAGGGTGGGCCCGCGCCCCCCTATGGCGTGGTGGCCCCCCTCGGCCACCGACGCCGCCTCTTCGCCTATATATTCTCCGCGACGCGAAAACCCTATTACGGTCGATCATATTCCACGAAAAGTTCCGTCGCGGCCGTCATCGTCAATCTCAGATCGGAGGAGTTCTGAAGCTCTTCCCGGCACCCTGCCGGAGGGGAGATCATCACCGGAGGGCTCTACATCACCATGCCTGCCTCCGGAGTGATGCGTGAGTAGTCCACCCCTGGACTACGGGTCCATAGCAGTAGCTAGATGGTTGTCTCTCTACCTTGTGCCTCCATGTTTAGATCTTGTGAGCTGCCTAACATGATCAAGATCATCTTATTGTAATGCTAGATGTTGTGTTTGCTGGGATCCGATGAATATTGATACCATGTTTATTCAAGTTGTTTATCTATGTGCTCTTGATCTTGCATGCTCTCCGTTGCTAGTAGATGCTTTGGCCAAGTAGATGCTTGTGACTCCAAGAGGGGGTATTTATGCTCGATAGTGGGTTCAGTCTCTAGATATCTGGATCAGTGACAGAAAGGTCTAAGATGGTAGATGTGCTGTTGCTACTAGGGATAAAACATTGGTGCAGTGTCCAAGGGCACTTGTATTGATTACATTACACACTTTACTTCATGCAATAATCTGTTGTTAGCAACTTAATACTGAATAGGATGCGGATGCTGCCTTGAAGGTGGATTATTTAGGCATAGATGCTGTTGGAATAACGGTCTATGTACTTTGTTGTAATGCCCAACTAGATTTCATAGTAGACATCTTGGCATGTATTGCATTGTTATGCCCTCTCTATTTGTCAATTGCCCAGCTGTAATTTGTTTACCCAACATGCTAGTTATCTGTTCTGAGAGAGACACCACTAGTGAACTGTGGACCCTGGTCCAATTTCCTCATACTGTTTACACAACCTGCTGCAATCATCTGTTTCCTGTTACTTGCTGTTTTCCTGCTGTTTTCCACACCATACGTTTAACTCTTTGTTTCTGCAAGACCGGAGAGATTGACAACCTCTCTGTTTCGTGTTGGGCAAAGTTCTGGTTTGTGTCTGTGCAGATTCCACGTTGGTGCAAGCTCCCTAGCGCCAGGGGGAGTCAACATCAACAACCTTCCGATAGATCGTCAAGTCCTACTGGATTGATAACCTTGGGTAGATTTCTCAAGGGAAAACTTCTGCTGTCTACATCATAACCTTCCTCTTGGGGTTCACCAACACGTAGCCATCACCCGGCGACGTTCTTGTCCGTGGGCGCCGGCCCGGGGCCGTTCCAGCGGCTCATCTCCTCGTCGAAGAGGCGCTGGAACTCCGCCTCGTAGCGGCCGTAGTTGCCCGCGTTCTCTGGATTCCAGCGTGGGTCGTCGCGCATCTTCGGCGTCAGCTCGCGCCAGTAATGCGTGATCATGGCGGCCCGGAAGTCTCGCCGCGGCACCGGGATCCCGCGGACGGAGATCGCGTAGCGGCTGCCGACGCGCATGTCGGGCGGCACGGGGTACCCGTTGTCCCGCAATGCCTCCGACTGCTCGCGGAGGAGAGTGCGCGGCGCGAAGCCGTTCGCCACAGCGCCCCCGGTGCGCCTCCAGTTTCCGGTCATCTCTCCAGGTGCGCGGTGGCGGGCGAGTGCGGTGGGCAGAGAAGGAGAAGGAGGCGGTGGGCAGAGAAGGAGGCGAGTGGCGAGTGAGCACGGGGCCGATGGCCTTTTAATGCAGCCGGAGAGCGGTGGCACTAACGCCCGCTGCCTCGAAAAGGCGCGCCGCATTAACGGCGACGAGCAGTGGGACGCGACAGCTGACTGGCGTCCGCCGGCAGTGAACACGAGGCGTCGCCACGCGGCACGCGCCTTTGATTACGGCTTTGACCACCGCCCACGTCTCACTGACAGGCATGGCCCGCGCGTCGGAGGCGGACGTGGCGTCGCGTTTCGTTCCGTCCGGGGCCGCCCCAAGCCTCCCCAAGTTGAGGGCGTGGGCTGAGCGTGCCAGACACAACACTGGGCCGCGCCGGACCGAAAACGCGTTTGGACGGCGCTAGTGGGGGCGAAAATCTGTCCGGCATGCCCCAAAGGGCTTTGGGCGGCCGTTTGGACGCCCCGACTAGAGATGCTCTAAGTGAACGGTAACAGTTATCTGTGGTGTTCTGTTCGTATGACTGAAGAAACTTGATATGAACTTTGCAGGAAAAAATGCAAAAAAGGTGGATATTTCCTTTCCAACAGATCTAAATTTGCACAACTACGACGAAGCCACTCCCTAGACGAAGGTTGACAAGAAGCATTTAACAATATTTAGAAATTACAACAAAACGATGGCAAAAATGGACCAGCGATTGTTCAGCGTCCTCTCTTTCCACTACTACTGTCGACTGATACACAATAGTACTTCCTCCGTACCAAATTAGTTGACTTGCATTTATCCAAATACGGATGTATATATATTTGTTTAGTGCTAGATACATTCATTTCTAGACAAATGTGAGTCAAGTAATTTGGAACGGAGAGAGCACTAGATTTTGCTCTTTGACATAAAAAAATGCAACTCTTTGACTTGCATTACCAGCTTCCTATTACTAACTATATGAAAGACGAGCGGATCCACGAGCTGTGAGCGCTCTGATACTGTTCATGAACAGTGTTGAACAGTACCCGTGGCATTTTTGCGAAAAAGCCACTGTGTTTCCCCAAATTTACGAATCGGTCCTTTTGTATAAAAGACCAACCCGTAACCCTAATCCCTATCCTCCCCATTCCCCTCCCCAGCTCGCCTCTCCCGGCCGCCCTCGTGCTCCTACACCGGCCTCCCACACCGCCTCGATCAGCGCCGCCGGTCGGCCCGGCCTCCTCCGACCTGCGCCGCCTGGCCTCCCTCCTGCTCCTCCACCGGCCTCGTCGGCCGCCGCCAGCAGCTCCCCGCCTCCCCTTGCGCGCCCCTCGCTCCCGTGCCATCCAGACCCGCCGCCACCGACAGACCCGCCGCCGCCTCTCCCTACCCCGACACTCTCTCTCTTCTCCCTCCATCCTCGACGCCGGCAAGCTCGCCTCCGGCCGCCATGGCCGAGCTGATGTTCGCTCTCGCCGTGGCCGGCCTTATCCACCCCTTATCCACCTGCCGGGCGTGCAAGACGCCTCGCCGCTGCGGACGGTGACCACCGCGGCCACGCCCACCACCACCACCACCAGTCCGCCCATGGGCACGAACAGCCCCGTGCACATGGCGTCGGCGACGGCGCGTCGGTGCCAGTCCGCCCATGGGCACGGACAGCCCCCGCGCACGGCGTTGGTGGCGACGCGCAGGTGAACATCGTGGAGACCCCTGGCGAGTACACCTTCCTGCTCGACGTCCCCGACCTCTTCAAGTTCGACATCCAGGTACGCACACCGCTCCCCTCTGTTTCTCCATTTATCGGACCTACCTGGGAACTGTCCAGCGAAATGGGAGCCAACTGACGATACTTCTTGGTTCCCACGTCCCCATGGAGCTGATCTATCGACTTGCATACTTTGAGAATTGTAGTGTAAGTTAACATGTTAATTGTTAAACAGATATACAAGAGTTATGCACTGTTAATTTGACTGTTCAGTTCACGACCAACACATCAATAGCTATCCAAGAAATGTCGTGTGCTATGAGAATCTTGCATACAGTATTAAGCTATCCATGAAGTGGTGTGTTATTTGCTTAGACCACATTTCGGTTGTACAAAATGTTGGAAGTCAGCAGTTCGATGGTAATCAATAGGTCTCTTCTGATTTGTTGCAGGACACTACCTCAAATCATTGATGCCAATATAATGAATCCCTTCCTCAAAACCTTCTTAAAACACAATACAAAATTAATCAGTGATGATTGATGAACTAAAATTAACTGTTAAGTTGTTTTGCCTTCAATCTTTGAAAGAAAATATGAAATGACCAGTTTTTTTGTCTTCAATTTTGTCTTCATACTCCACTGGAGCTGATTGAGAATTCTCGATCATTTTACCAATGTTGTCTTCCCAGCTTAATTGTTGTCTGCTGTTCCTGTGTTGTTTGTATGAAGGTCATGGTGTGGAGTTGTTGGACGTCATTGCTTTTCTTCAGTTCCGCTGTGATTTCTGTCTGCCTTTTATTGTTGTGTTGAAGTGTGGCTTGCATTATTTTGGACTTTTTCTGCTGATTTATTGTTTCGTTCTTCACAATCATTCTGACAGAAGATAATCTCCTCTGTGATTGCTGGAGGAAATCATGGAGGCTCTGGATGGCGTTGAAGAAGCCCATGTGGACAGCCAGGTAGTTCTTTTCTAATCCTTTTCTGTTAATTTATCATTTCGCTTTTGCCAATATGTTTGTTAGAAGATAATCTTAACTTTGTATGCTGAAGGAAATCAGGGAGGTATTGGATGACATTGATCACCTCCATGCGGGTAGCCAGATTTTTTTCTGTTCCTTTTCTCTTGATTTAGTATATCGATATGCGTGACTTACAGCAGCTGCTTTTCTGCTACGTCGCGCAGAGCAGGTGGTCAAGCTTCGTCTCCTCATCCACACCTTTTTTGGCTGCACACAGGAGCACGACGAGTACACTGGCCATTAGCACAATCGCCTAGCCTCCTCTTCTTCATCGCCGAGGGCGCAGGCCAGCAGCAGAGCAACCTTCCCACCTCTGCCTTTCCTGCATCCGGGATCTACCGATTTCTCTCTCTCTCTCATGAACCAATTGTTTGTCCAGATTCTTTTTAATTGTACAAGTTGTTCCAAGAAAAGGCAGATGGGCTGAAGGGGAGAGTTATCTATGTGATATTCATTCGAGACAATATATTACTTGCAGAAAGAATATATTTCCTCTCTCGGTTATGTGACTCGCCTATGCAAGTTATTATTGCTAAATAGAGGAGACATTAATAGGAAACTAATTTTGTGCTAGGTTGTTTGAGACTACATTAAATAATAATTGTCAGAATTAAGTCCATGTTGTTAATTTTGCACAGATTCAGCCTTTGTATGGTATCATTTTAGAAATCAATTTAGAGCTCAGGTTTCTACTCTTGACTGAAATGATGTATTAGATATTTTTTCTTCATTGGCTTAATGTTTTTAGCAAACATGTTTCTCCTTTAAAAGTTAATTGTGGTCTCCATGTTAGAAAGATAGCATAGTGATTACTATTTCAGTTCTCTAATTACATAAATTTATATTAGTGGTTGCTCTTTTCCTATGTTTGCACTTGGCTGAATCACTCATATCATTCGTTGAACTTATCACGGATGAGAGTGCAGTCGACAGGTGAGAACGATGCGTGTTATTGGTATATTTTCCAGGATCTAGAATAGAAGTGCAATACTGATTTGATATTGTTGCCAATACATTAAGATTATTTGCGTTATTTTCTAGCTTCCCGCTCTCTTCTTAATTAGGTGATCAATGGTCTTCAGTTCGGTGTATAAAAGTTTTTCAGAGTTCATGGACAGTATAAATTTACGGTCCTTTCGATGCTCTTTCACGAAATTACCTGTATCCTGGGTTGAATTTGTCACAGGTGAAAGTGTAGTTCGCAGGTATAAAAGGTAAAATTTTGATGTCACGAATATCTTATCCTGTTATAGATGAAACAATTGTCATTACTTCAGGACATGGGCGTTTCAGATTTATGATACCAAAACAGGTAACCCTCTTTTTCCGAGAAGGAAATATTTATGAGTTTACCATTATGAACTTGTGTTTTATTCTTCTACATGATAGGATCTTCTTCAGCTATGGCCTCATTATATTTAGTTAAAGCTTATTTTAATTCCTTTGTTTCTTCAGCTAAGGCCTCATATATTTAGTTAAAGCTTATTTTAATTCCTCTGTTTTTTTGTGATCCTTCGTCAAGTTTTACCTATAATATCCGGCGGGATGAAAGGACTTTGATTTATCTCCAGTTCAGTAAAGATTTTGGACTTTTACCTCCATTGTTTCACACATGTCATGAATGCAAGTTGGTTATTTCACTATTTGCTGTGCTTGCTAATTGTTCCATTCGGAAGTTGGTTGATCCAAATTTCCATTTGTATTTGAGAGCTTCGTTCTTCTTTCAAACCTGTTGCAGATATCAAATGTATTGTGTCCCACTCCCATGCAGCTAATTGGATTATTGCAATGAATTGACTGGATCAAACTTCCTGGATATTGAAGGGCTTTCTGCCACAGAAGTAATATTAACTTTGATCCTTCTATTTTGAGCTCATGAAAGCTGAACCTGTGAATTCTATCTACATTTTCCTACTATGTGTTTCAGGTTTAGGTACTGTAGTTTTCAGTTTCGCTACTGGGCCTGGATATTGAAGGGCTTTCTGCCACATAAGTAATATTAACTTTGATCCTTCTATTTTGAGCTCATGAAAGCTGAACCTGTGAATTCTATCTACATTTTCCTACTATGTGTTTCAGGTTTAGGTACTGTAGTTTTCAGTTTCGCTACTGGGCACTATATTTTGTTTTGATTGTGGCTTGCGTGTATTACTTCTAGCCTTTGTATAATCAAGAATGTTCAAATTTTATTCTAGCACGTATGATGTATTTCATCTGTAGCTATCATATCAAATCAATGAAGAATGCACCATGTCATCTTTTAGGTTTCTTCGGAAATTGAAAATCATCAATTACTCTCTAGAACATAAGGTAGTTTTAGACGACTTTGTGATGTTGGTTAATATTCAGTCACTCTCTATCTTTACAGCTTCTTTTAGTACAGCCCTCAAGTGTGTACTGCAAATTTACTCTTAACTGAATTTCCATTTTTCTTCTTATTTTATAGAATCAGATACTTTCTCTGCATTGCTACAGACTAAGTTTGTTCATTTAAGTTAAGAGTGGAATTACTCCTGAATTGCGGACTGATATCCTGGTGAGTGCCCCTTCTTCGTTGAGCATGTTGTAATGTTGGTTAACTTCTTTTGAGCATACTACAATATTGGTTAAGCACTCTCAAGCTATAGAATGTCATGCTTATGGACTTAGCTTTGGGTGCAACATAGGATGGTATTAGTCATATCTTTTGTGTATATAGGTGGTTAGTCTAGCATCATCTTTCCCTTCATTCTTCTCTTACACTTTCATCATGTCGCTTTTTTGTATGCCTGTTACGTCACTTCTTTCGTTAGAATTTTCATGTTTAAAGAATGATCCGACATTTAATGTTCTATCATGAATCAAAGCTTGATTTTAATCACATATGATGGGAGATACTTTCTACTTTTTCACAAAAAGGTTAAAAGTTCAAATGTCATATATATTTCCCAAATATGTTAAATATGAAGCACATGTTAAATCAAATAAGAATATTTGCTATGTTTGATATTTTTATGCCCTATGTTGTAACTAAGAATTATACATGAACACAACTAATGTGCACGGTCTCACCTTAACTAAATGATGTGTGCATACCGAGCATCAAGAATATTCCTTTGCGACAACTTGATGTATTCTCATCCTGTTGGATGCTCTTTGATATATTTGATGTCCTTCTGGCTGTCATTGATCTTATTTTAATTTCTGTCAATTTAATTTTCTTAAGTATTAGACTTCCTAAATGATGTCTGATTTTGGATAATTTGCTGATGCTTATCAACTACCTACTCTACCACTATGTATACTCATTTATCCCACCGGGGCTTTAATGCCTTTTAACTAGGAATTCATGATTCATCTATTACAGGTCTTGCATCCATGAACCTCAGTAATTGTGCAACGCCCTTGCAAGATCGTATGGGTTGTTGCTACCATCATTGTTTAGGAGTTTGAAGCTTGACTGCTATTGTTCTGATGAGAACATATGAAAAGGATGAAAGTGTATGAATGCTGATATGTCTAGATTTACTGCTATGTTATATCTCGATTAAGAATAGGAAGCTTTTCTAGATTTTATAGACTTTTGGTAACGAGCAAAGTTCACACTTCTCCTCTGTTCAAACTTCACTCACGAATTCTCACCGAGGGTGCAGCGTGCCGCCGCGCCAAATTCAACTAGTATCCAGCTACAGAAAATGCTGGAGAAGATCATACCAAAACTGTTAACATGGAATTCTTGCGGGTATAATCATGTAAACAGCAGGCTCAGATACATTAACCAAATGAAGAGAAGACACTGCTGACGAAGCAGCCCATTTCTACACACTTGCCGTCTCCATCTCATAGCTGGTACAATAGCAGCACGGTTTGCTGCCAAAGAATGAGGATTGTAGTATTGCGCTGACGACTACTTCTGGAATTAATGGGGCCAAATAAAGTACAAAAAAACACGTTAGAACTGAAATGTGAGCCGTTGAGGTGGTGCGGACAAGATAAGGAATGTGCTTACGGTGAACTCCTCTATTTACAGATATAAGAATCTTGTCGGCTACAAAATGGCAGGTTCAGTATGTTCTCCCGGCAGTGCTGCTTTCTCTGTGTGATCAACGAATCTGCTAAAGCGGGCCGCCAGCTCCTGGTAGAACTTCATATCTGATGGCTTTACTCGGTCGATCGCCGACTTGAAGTGTATAATTGCTACTTCCGGAATGTCAAAGCTCTCCTGATGAACATGTAAGTAGCTTATCAGCAAGTGTCTAGCGAAAATATTGATAAATGTGCCAGGATGGGGAAAGAGCAGGTAGCATACATCGAGTGCAGCAACAGCTGCTTCCCTGCAGACAAGCTTTATGTCGGCACCGGTGTAGCCTTCTGTGAGTCTAGCTAGCTCTTTCAGATTGACATCAGGGCTGCATGGAATGCTACGTGTATGAATCCGGAAAATATCTTCACGGTCAGCTTCATCAGGAGGTTGCACATCAAGCAGTCTATCAAAACGACCTAATGCGTAGATTATTCATGAAGTTAAACCCAACAGAAGATAGAAAGCATTATATATGTCACACAAGCAATGAACATAAGCCATAAATTCAACTGCATAATCCATGTAGTTAAGATAGATGACCTGGCCTCAGAAGTGCAATATCGATTTTATCAGGACGATTTGTAGCTGCAATAACAGTAACACCAATCTTTTGGTCCAAACCTGTTGCAAAAATAGTAAATTATGCATGATCAAAACCATAACCGGGAACAGAACTGTAAAATAGGACGAAAAGACAAGCAAATGGCAGAGACCCCAGCTACTAAGAAGATATCAGAGACTATATTTGACTAGCAATTAATGTTAGGACCATAACATTAAGTGCTCAGTTTATGTGAACACCTTCGGTGCAATGAACATACCTAGGTTTTTAATGTATATTGTTATTGTGTTACTTGTATAAAGAATGAACCACATACATGTAATCAAACATTAGACCCCAGAGAAACAATGGAAATATCATATCCAATCTAATTTGTGTCCATGGGTTGTGCAGTCTATCAATTGATAGCGTATAATCAAAAGAGTAGACCACCTCCCAGTATTAAACCATTAATAAATCGATGACCTGATAAATTAAACCCTGAGGTAAAAAGTGGCCAGTTGCTGGACTAACATCACGGAAGTAGTGGCCAGTTGCTGGACCAAAGAAGAGTTCCTAAGGAAGTATTAAAGCTTACCATCCATTTCTTGTAGCAACTGACTGAGTACCCTATCAGCAACAGATATACCATTACTTCCATGGCCACGAGTTACTGCAAGCCCATCTATTTCATCAAAGAATAATATTGCAGGTGCATTCTCCTTCGCCTTTGCAAATAGTGATCTCACCGCTTTTTCAGAATCACCAACCCATTTGCTGAAAAGTTCAGGACCCTTAACTGCAAGAAAATTCATCTTTGCTTCAGAAGCTACCGCACGAGCCATCAATGTCTTACTACAACCTGGTGGTCCAATCATTAGCAATCCTCTAGGTGGTCTGATGCCTAGGCGTTCAAATGTCTCTGGGCATTTCTGTGGCAATTGGATGGCTTCAATTAACTGCTTCTTGATCCTGGCTTGACCACCAACATCTTCCCATTGTACTTTTGGAAGTTCAAGCATTACCTGTACACGAAATGTTGGAACCATTATCAATGCGATCTTCTACATATCACAAATACATTTACTGATGTTGGTGTTTATTTCCCATATGATAATGACACGCCAGGAAGGTTTTATCAAATCAAAAGCACCTTACACTTAATTGAATTGTGATGCCAGAACTTCATACCAATCGTCATGATATGTGTAAGTTTTAGTCTACTTTTCACTGCTCACCAGTTGGAGTTCATGAACGAAAATATTGATACAACATATAGAATGGAAAAAACAAGGGAGAAGAAGTGTTGCTTACAAAATAAAAACTACTATTAAAGAGGACACAGAAACTAATAAGAGAAGAAATCTGAGAAAGAAACACAAAATGAACAGATATGGTGGATAAAAAGGCTACCTCACGCATTGCGCTTGGTCTAATTTTCATTTTAGCCCTTTCAAAGTCATCATTAGTCACCAACAATAGCAAATCATCTTTCTTATCATCAAGCTCGTTACTTTCTGTGATATCACCTCTATTGGTCCAGGGATAATCCTCCGTTGACATGGTTAACTTTGAGAGAGATGATGATAATGAGGATATTTCATACCCCAAAGGACCATCAATATCTCCAACATTAGACTTTTCTGCATTAGTGGCACGAACAGCAAGTAGTTGACTTGAAGTTTCTTTTACACTGATATAACGACGAAGAGCACTCAATGCAGCCTCATTGCAGAGTGCAGCTAGATCAGCACCCACGAATCCATGAGTGGCAAAAGCAAGGGACTCAACTTCCTCACTAGTAAGAGAGTGGTGAACTCCTATTAGAAGGTGTTGAAGTATGTCCAACCTCTGTCCTGGAGACGGTACTCCTGCAAGTGAGCCATTTTGCAGACAGCAAAATCAACAATTGATCAACTTTGATTTAGGCTATCATGTTATTTCAACATTAGGATCATCATTGATGATAGTCAGATTGCATTTGATGCGGTCAACCTCAGTTTAGCATAAGTTATGAAAAAAGCTACTGTTGTGAACTGGTGATACAGATACAGTCTATGGGCCATCAGTAAGTGCACGGTCAACCTCAGTTTAGCATAATTTATGAAAACAGCTACTGGAAAACAGCTACTGTGGTGATCCAAATAACAGTCTACGGGTCATTGTATCTCTTAAGTAGCAAAAGGTACTCCAAAAAAATAGTTGAAAT
Organism: Poa pratensis; assembly: GCA_947311845.1. Classification (NCBI taxonomy): domain Eukaryota; kingdom Viridiplantae; phylum Streptophyta; class Magnoliopsida; order Poales; family Poaceae; genus Poa; species Poa pratensis. The sequence continues at coordinate 47,453,488 of CAMZMU010000048.1, forward strand.
GCAAGATAATCAATAAGGAAACTGGCTTGAAAAATAAATTGGAAGAATCAACGATGCTGGAAAAACGTTCTTCTACTCAGAGGGATTTGCTGATCCAGAACAAATTGAACAAACTTCTTACTGCAAAATCAGACTAACTATTATTTGGGTAAAAGGATAATCACTTGCCTAGAAATCATTTGTTTAGGCCATTCTAAATGGATGATGTTACCGCCAAAAAGGATCCTACATGTATTTGGCACATCTATTAGCATTTGATTTTAGTTGCACAAAATAATTTCTTTCAGGGGATGATTGCAGACAGTAGCTTGAGAGAGTAAGATGTATGTATAGAGTATATCACACCAGCATTTTTTTCTCGAACACGATCTAATTTCATGTCATTTTGTATTAGAAAGAAACGCTAAAGAAGGCCCAGCGCACATGCCAGTATGCCACCAGCGGCTGACAGCCAGAACCAAACAAAACAGAATAGAAAAGGAAGATAAAACTAACACTGCCCATTCCAAGCTACAAGCTGGTACATGAAGAGCATCAGAGCTTTCTACCTATTTCGATTTCTTGATCGAATCTTCCTGGGCGTACTAATGCTCGATCAATACTTTCACGACGATTTGTAGCAGCAATCAAGATAACACGATCATTACGGCCTATCTCATCCATCAGTTTTAACAGAGTGGCAACCATTCTTAGAGATAATTCCTCGCCCCCATCCTTCCTGGCTGGAGCAATCGCATCCAATTCATCAATAAATATCTAATACCAATGAAGATACATATAATCAATTCACAATACTGTTCTGATTAATACACTACTACATACTACCTCACCATACTATAATGAAACCATTGCTAATTATATACTTGAAAACATAAACGTTGAGTTGCTGATAGTTAGTACCTATTGCTAACAGATCAGTACGTTTATATCTGCCCTGAGATGCAATCATTTAGAAATAGAGAATGAAAACACCTAAATTGCCAAAAAAAAAACACTTCAAAAGAATGTTTGTTTTTTATCTGCTTCAGCTGCAGCAACTGTGTTAAATCAACTTTAAAATGATAACTTCACTTGAAATGTAAAAAAGAAAACAGTGCAAGGGATGAAGTCCCCACAAAGGTAGGCATGCTAAATGCTTTTACTAGACCTTATTTTCACTAAGAGGTAACCTGCGAGGATAGGGATCATTTTAACAAGGTTACGGAAGCCATCAACAAACGATTGCGCATTTAATATAGGGAGAGAAGATTTTAAGAAATTATGACATTAGCCTCATAAAAATGTATATTAAATATAATAGGAGGTTTAAACTGTGATTGACATGACAACAAAAGAAGTAGTTGCCTAGTTGGGCATTAGAAGAAAATCTAACCACAGCAGGTGAAGCTTGCTTAGCTGAAGTAAAAATATCATATAATGTCTGTTCACTTTCACCATGATACTGACTAATGATCTCTGGTCCATTGACTGTAAAAAGATTGGCTCCCAGATCATAGGCACATGAAGAAGCAAGAGAGGTTTTCCCTGTTCCAGGTGGACCATAAAGAAGAAGACCTTTGTACCTGAAATCAACCAACCGTATATTGTTAATTTAAATACTTATGTGTATGAGATCTAGGGTGGAGGAAGGAGGTGAACAAATTCGCACTGTACCTTGGCAAATCATGCAAAGCATGCCTTGGCAGACCAATATGATCTGCCAGAGAAAATGAAATCATTTCTTTTAGTTTTGCTGACACTTCAGATAAACCACCAAGCTTTCGATTAGGATTGGAATCTTCATTGCACGTATCAGCACGCATGGAATATTCTGATGGGAACTCTAGCCTATCTGACCCAAGCTCCTCTGAAGATGACAAATCAGAAAGGTGCACTTTTGTAGTTCTGTTGACAAGGAATGAAACAGGGGCTTTAACCAATTTAGCAGAGACCTCCACATTAGACAGGGAATTGCTTTTCTCATGCACTACGTCCAGGGCAGAACTATCCATTTCCGCGCGCAAAACCATGAACATGGATAATTTCCCACACATTGAGAGGGGAATGTAGTTTCCTTTCAGTAAGTGCCTACCACTGAGCCACCGTGATGCACAAATTTGCAGCAACTCGTTAATTTTATCATCTGCTAATGCTGATTTTGCAGTGACTCGATCCAAACACAATGAAGAGCCACTGTTAGATGAACCATCACGGGATTCATCCCTTCGTGGAGGAGTTGAAGGGATTTTTTTAGGTGACTCTGGAACCATGGCATTTCTTACAGGATGGCTAGACTCTGACTCGTTCTGTCTGGATGTTGCAACTTTCGGTGGAACTAGACCAAGGTACAGATCACTACATTTTATCACCCGCAAAATCTCACCATCATCAGTTTGTTTTGGGGCTTGAGATGTATATAGGGGGCTAATAAGCAAAGGACAGCCTATTAAATTATATCCCAGCATGCACGCAAGGTCCCAGGAGAGCTTGATACCATTCTTTTCAACCTGATAAGAGTGACAATCCAATCAGAAACTTTTACAGTCTAGGACTAGCCGCATTAGACACCAACAGAATTAAGATAAGAAAGGCTCATGCATACCTCGCGTGACGGAAAAACTGTGGCAGTCACAAAGTTCAGCCCAGCTTCATTAGACATGAGACCATTGTTCACATCAAGATCAAAGAATCTGTTGCACTCCTCAAATAAGCTATCAAGTGGGAAGCCATCTAAAGTGTTACTAGAAGCAATTAGTGACACCTAAGAAGGAAACAGAGCTCAGCTGACTTATACTGACACGTAAAATGCTAAATTAGGCGCAGGAATTAATCCTTGATCTTGAGGAGGAGGGGTAGGAGGAGGAGGAGCAACATACAGAGACTAGGCACCCAGGCCGCAACCCGGCGGCGACCATGGCAGGCTCGGAGAGCCAGAGCCTCCCCTCGGCACCGCTGCTCCCGCCCCTGGGGATCACATGGGCAACGGTGCCGGAGAAACAGCTGGCGCCGCCTCGGGGTACGAGCGCCGGGTACCGCGCCGCCGCCGCCGCGGCGGTGGACGGCAGGTCCAGGGCGCAGCCGCCGAAGGCTTCACGGCCGCGAGAGGAAGGAGTGCGAGGGGACGGCTGCGGAGATGGGGACACCGGCGGCTTCTTCTTCTTGCGATTCGAAGACATGGCGGCGGCTCCGGCGAGCTCGTGGGGTTAGCTAGGGTTTAAGAGTTATTTTTTGTTTTTAGGTTAAGAGTTTCTTGGTAGTCGACGAAGATGGCGAATGGAGGAAGCCAGGCCCGGCGCCTCCCATAGGCCGGGCCCATATCGTGCAGGCTTGGCCGGGCTCTCCGTTAGGAGCTGGCTGATGCGGCTCAAAAAACAAATACGTTGGATTTTTTCCATCTTCTCTAAAATATTTGCGTGTTTGCCTTCCTGCAGCAGCCCCGGCCAGGCCCGCTGGGTGCAAAAATGGCCGTTTGGTAGGATGGGCCGTCTCTGCGTTGTTGTCCAGCACGAACCTCAAAGCAGTGCTCAGCCAGGCCCTGGAGGAATGGCCGAATCGGCCGTTTTTCCAGAGCCACCCTCCCGCAAGGCAAAATGGGGAATGCCGTCTCCCTCCTCGTGCGAGAGATTCGCCCTAGCTCGTCCCCGCGCACGTAAAAATGCGGCGGGAGAAATTGGTCTCACCGCCCTCGTTTTCGCCCCTCTCCCCTCCGCTCACCTCGTGGTTTGGCGCCACCATTTCCCCTACCTTCCCCATCTTCGAGCTCTCTGGTCCGGCAGCCTACCAAGATCTACACGAGCAGGTAAGCGGCGGCAGCTAGAGCTCCGGCCGGCGGTGGCGAGAAGACGTGTGTCGGCTTCCTCTTCGTCCTCTTCCACGCGCTCGTAGGATCTGCATCGGCCGCAACCATGTCAGTAAGATTCATCGAACCCTAGCTGTTCTAGCTTAGATCTGTGATGTAACCATGTATAGATGTTCCCGATGTAGTGTTAGCTAGTAGGTAGAAGTAGATCTAGCTTGCTGTGATGTACAAAATAGTAGATTCCACGGATTCATCTTCATACCCAGGTTGTGTTCGTTCATGTTCTAGTTCGTAGCTATGGTACATCTTCATACTGTTGTACTCGACGTAACCCTTGTAGGACTATACCACCGACGAGTTCACGCAGTCCATGGTTGAGAGCGAGCAGGACCTCGCCCTGTCCTTGGTCCCTGACTCTCAATCTGAGGTGTTTGAGGTGCCAGTCACCCAGGCCGAGGACTTCCATGGCCCTCAAATGGCTTCGCAGCTGGCCGATCTGCCAGGAGGGCTGCTCGATCTGCAGGATAGCCAGAAGAGGAGCAAGAAGAACAAGACGGGGACGACAATGAAGTGGCATCCCTTCTTGTCCACCTTATTGCTTAACCAGATGGTCGAAATCATCAAGACTGGCGTGCGCACGGACAAAGGGTTCAAGGAGGTGCACTTGAGGACTGTTGCGAAGCTGATTTTCCAGTTCTGTGGTCAAGAGGTGACCTCCACGCAGGTGTACAACCATCTTAGGAAGTGGAGGCAGCGGTGGATGATGATCAGCAAGCTGAAAGACCTTAGCGGCGCACAGTGGGATGAGGACACCAAGAGTATCATCTTGGAGGCTGAGCAGTGAGCACCTAAGAGGCCATATCAAGATTGATCACCTTTCTAACTGTTAACACATTCATCTCTTTTCGTCGTAGTGTATCTGACTAACATGGTATTATGCTGCGTAGGATCATCCTAAAGGCGCAGAGTACCTCAACAAGCCCATCATGAACTACAGCCAGATGCAGACCATCTTCTCTTGGGGCCTGGCCACAGGCAAATTCGCCATGGGATCTTCTGAGCCTCTTGGCACACCTGTTCCCGAGTACGTCAACATTGGCAGCCAGGAGTCGGAACCCTACACCGTGGATGGTGGCGACAAGGCCGACGATCCTGTGGGCAAGCAGGCAGACAAGGAGAAGGAGAAGGAGAGGAAGAGGAAGAGAGGCGCACTGGTGGACGAAGAGGTCATCGTCTTCAACAGCATGACGGAGGCCGTCAGGGAGGTGGCAGCCGCCATCAGGGACAGTGTGCCTGCAGACATGCACCCCGGCCTCTACGAGGCTGTGATGAGCGCAAAGGGAACATTCAGTGAGACCGCCAAGATTGCTGCTCTCGGCCACCTCCTGGACAACAAGGCGCAAGGCTTTGGCTTTGTTCTGATGGCCGAGGACCACCGTCTGCTCTAGCTCCAGAACTTCCTCAACAAACACTACTACCAGTAGTGCTTGTTCAAGAGGTTGGAGGTGGCGGTGGTGCAAGCATGCTAGATGATGATGATCATGATGATGATGTATATTTTGGGTAGTTAGGACAACAAAACTTCTTATGGCCTGTATATTTTGGGTGCTTGAGGTGGTACATATGCTAACCCCTCAGACGACGAACTTGCGGTGGTAGTTTCACACCCGCTTTTGATGTGGTGGTAGGATAACACCATAGTAGCTAAGCAGTGAACACTTATATGTTGCTTGTAGTTTGATGAATCAATGCATGATTTGCTTACTTTCAGATTGTCATGTTCTTAACTTGTTCTTCCCTTCTATAGTGGTATGTGGTCTTTAGAGGCTGGAAGACTGGAGTCTTCGATAATTGGGATGCTACAAAGGCTCAAGTTCATGGTTTCCCCGATGGTAGCTGCAAAAGGTATGCAACTCGAGAGCTGGCAGAGCAAGCTTGAAAGGGCATATTTTATATCCCCTAGTTTTTGTGTGTTAGGCAACAACACTAGGATATATCTAATGTGATGTTAAGTGGGGCAGGAATCAAAAGAAATATTTGCACGTTGCATCGAAACACTTGACAAGAAAAAGGATGTCTGTAGCTGCCTGTCAAGTCCGGAGTCTCCGGTCCTCAGGGGCTCAGGGGCCGGAGTCTCCGGCCTCTCAGGATTTGGAGCGAAGGGATTCTCTCGACGGCAGCTGCGGCATAGGGGTCCGGAGTGACCCCGGAGTAACCCCAGAGACTCCGCCCGGCTGGAGTCTCCGCACCTCCGGTTTGGAGTCTCCGCCCCCCAGACGAGCTTTGAAGCAAAGTGACACACTCGATGGCAGCTGCGGTATAGGGGTCCGGAGTGACCCCGGAGTGCCCTCGAAGTCTCCGCGCGAGGCCGGAGTCTCCGCACTTTCAGGTTCCGGAGTCTCCGGTCAGTCCGGAGTCTCCGGACTTCCAGGTCCGGAGTCTCTGGCCTAAATGGACTCCAACGGCTCATTCTGTGGGAGGGTATATATACCCCTCCACCTACCTCCAGCCAGTCAGCTCACCCAAACTTGAAGACTCCATTATTGCAAGCTCAAGAATCACTAGATCTCCCAATCCCTCCACCCAAACTCGTTGATCTTTGGAGGATTGAAGGAGAAGGCCCGGATCTACATCTTCACCAAGTCGTTCTTCATTTCCCCCTCATTTACTTGAGGGCCCCTTGGCTAGGATTTCCATTAGGAAAACCTAGCTTCTTGTTGTACTCACTTGTTGTCTTTGTGACAGATTTGTAGCTGTTCGGGAGCCCCCAATCCTCTTGTGGGTTGTGCCCCGGATCGTTGTTGTAAGGGCTCTGGATTCCGGCTTGAAGGATTCCGATAGTGGAAGGTGAACCAAACCTTTGTGGTGCGGTTCATCGGAGAAGAAGGTGACGCCTTTGTGGCGGTTGAGTTTTGACCTTCGTGGTAGCTCACACCTCTCCAACGAGACGTACTCCCCTAAAAAGGAGGAACTCGGGATTACATCCGTGTCTCCGCGTGCTTTCACTTCGGTTACTTCTATCCTTGTTTACCGTCTTTACTTAGTGTACCTTGTTTAGTTGCTAGCTTGTCATATAGGTAAATTCACCATAGTTGCATATCTAGAGAATTTACCTTTTGTGTCAAGCCTAAATTTAAAAAGTACTAAAATTGAAGTAGCACCTATTCACCCCCCCCCCCTCTAGGTGTCATACGATCCTTTCAAAGCTTACGCCATGAACTTTGAAGAACATAAGCCAACAGTGACCTATGTTAGAGCAGCCGAAGCTCAAGCACAGATCGAGTCCCATCGCCTCAAAGACTTCATCATCTTCGTTCAGTTCGTGCTCATTGCCTATTTGTTCTTCTTCTAGTGCATGCATGATCGTGTGTGAAGTGGTAAGGTCACCACTAGGGATGCAAGGTGACCGGAACTACCTAAAAACGTGTAACCAAACGCTGGGGTTTTTGCCTTAAAACGATGTTGTTAGCAACCAAACAGCAGGGGAATTTTTTTTGGCTCAAGAGGCACGGGCCTGGCCGCCTCTTTGTGGGCAACCAAATGGCCTGCACAATGTGGCCCAGAGCTTGTCTTTTCGGGGCCAGGCCCTGGTGGGCCACGGATTCAAGGAGGCCAGAAATGACCCAGGAAACCAAACACACCCTATGTGTTGAGCACTGATTTACAGCAGCAGGACTGAGTGTCATGCAGTCAGGGCACACAATTACAATTTTTCTTGTTTATTTTTTCCAAAATTGACAGGTTACAAAGCCAGCACTTTTACATAGGGAACATTTTCCCTAGTGCTTGTCATACGGTGAGAGCACAAAATTATAATATTTGCAAATTATAATATTTGCTTGTTAATAACTCTTGATTTTCCTCTGTTGCCAAACTGGGCTGTGTGGGCTTCCAAAAATTAAATGGGTTGTGTTGGAAAAAATTAAGACTAACATTAGCCATCGGATGGAGAATGTGGGGGCATCCAGAGGGAAAATTCAGAGGCTAACTTAGCTGGATCCAAATGAGCAAGATTTACCTCCGAGATATTTCCACACTGCGTTATCTTTGATGGATGATGCTCTTGCTGAAGATATTTATTCCCTTCTTGTTCAGGTTGTTTCACTGGAACAACATCTTTGTCGTTGAGCCTCGGATTCAACAGCAGAGAACCCATCGGTATTGACCTCGGCGAAGGCTACTTTTTATCTACAGTTCAATGCTCATAATTTTTGGGTGCATACGTGATTGTAATTGCAGCAATTATGAGTACGAATTGTTGCTGGATAAACAATCGTATGTTTGGCTTCGGTTGTAGTCGGTGCTATCATTGGCCATATCTTAGGTCATCTTATACTTGTTATGTGCAGCTTTGCACATCTCCTTCTTGCTTTTTGTTGATGAGCAATGTAGTGTTGTACTGGGATCGTTAATGGTAATATAATATTTTGTGTCAAAAAAAGTGTGTATAAGCGTCAAACATAAACACGTCAGAAAACAACGGTTACAAAAATTACTACCTAGACCTGGATAAAAAATTAGTACTCATGAAAAATAGTACAAGAGCCAAACATAGTCTATGGATATATGAAACTGTCAATAGACATTGAACTTATTGTATTTTTTCAAATCCTCACCTTTCACTAGTTTGTACTGCAGAGAAAGTGTTTCCACTTTTCTCACATTTTATGCAACATCGATGTGCCTCACCCACTATAAATTTTCGCATAAAAGTTATGGATTTGACTATGTCTTAGTCAATTAAGTTGTTTTTAAGTTTTAATTAATTCAGAAAAAGTGTAGCTATGATTTAGTAAAAAGTAATTTGTTTTTATCTCAACTGTAGTTGCACTTATCTAGATAAATTAATTGGAACTTAAGTTCAACTGAGACTTAGCGAAACCCAAAGACAACACATTAATGGTGAATTATCATGTATCTTCATCATTTGATAGATTTCAACCCATAGTATCCACGCGAAAATATATGATTTACTCAATTCTATAGTGTTGCATGAATACAAAATTGCCTCGCGGCAGGGGTGTGAAGTTTTAGAGGCACCCCACATGGGATCAAATCCATGTGCCCACATTTTCTTGTGAGTTTCTGATCCAGATATAACCTAATATATCCCAATGAAATAGTCCAGTCCATGACTAGGTGAGAAATCACTTTTCAAGGTTGTTATATATATTTTTTGAACAGGATCAAAATAAAACATGCAATCATTTACTAGAAATTTAAAAAGCATAAATTAAACTGATTAGAATCATAAATTTGATCCAATCAATAGAGACGGTGAAGTCGTGGGATGACATGATAAATCGATATAGTCATAAACTTACTTTCTTCGTGCGGCGAATCCATGTTCAACTTTTGTGGTTAGTTGGCCTAGAGCTTCTTAGCACAACCATCAGATACATATGTAAATTTATTGATGACTAAGTTTTTTCCGAGTAGATTCCTTTCATGATGCCCCTTTTCCCTATACATTTTTTTCACTTCCACACAAAATTGACGATGATATTAGCCGAGTTGCCACAACCAGTCGAATGTTACACGTCAACGTTACTAAGATGAATTTATATCACTGCACACATGTGGATGCATTTGTGCTGAACTATTTAATGTAAGAGCTAAGAGTGTCAGGCGGCGGCCCGCATAGTCCCGCGTAAGCATGGATTAGTTGGAAAAGGCTAAGGATTGGTCACGTTCTTAATAACTAGCGCAGGCTATTTTTAGTTGAAGTGGGCCGGGTTCGGGCGTCGCCCTGCAACCTTAGTAAGAGCTCTAACCTTTTTTTTTTTACTCACATTTATGATCAAATCGCATGATCTTATTCCTCTACATTCCCTACAACATTAACATTTCTCATGTGTATATCCGATAATTTCGACACCAACACATTGTCTGATTTTCCATTACTGTTATTTTCGAGTATCCTTTTCAACTGTAACTCATGGGCCCCTTTTCTCCAGGCTTTTTTTTTTCGTTTGCCCTTCAATTTATTTCCTCCGGATTTCCACAGCCAATAGGCTTGTTACACGTCACCGCTACTTGACAATTAATCGCCAAACAACAGATAAGGAGCGCCTGTGCCCACGAAAACTGGTTTGAGATCGAGTCGCTGATCGCCCTCCTCCTCTTCCTCCGCTCATCTCCACGAATCCACGATCGGTCGATCAAGTGATCAGTAACTGTAGCATGGCGTTCATGGCGAGCGGCAGGATAATGATGGCTCCGACCAGAGCAAGCTTCGTAACTCCCCGCAGCTTCTTCAACTGGGGCAGAGGCGCAAAGGAAGCCGATACGCCGCCGCCGCCGCCGCAGTTCCAGTACCACGACGTGGAGCCGCCGTTCCCCACGTCGCTCGTGGCGAACACGCACCTCAGAGGCCGGGAGCTCAGCTGCTGCTACAGAGCCACCGTTGACGGCTTCGGCGCGACGGACTTCCACCGGCGGTGCGACTTCAAGGGCCCCTGTGTCGTCGTCGGTTACAGTGCGGGAGGCTCCTTCAGGTTCGGTGGGTTCAGCCCGGAGGGGTACCGCAGCACGGACGACTACTACGACACGCTCGACGCCTTCCTCTTCTACTGGCCCGCCGACGACGAGGCCGCCGCCGCCGGCCCGTGGTGCTTCCCAAGGTGGGCGGGAGCGGCGCGGCGCTGTTCGACTACGCGCGGGGCGGGCCGCAGTTCGGCGCCGACGGGCTGCTTATCGGCCCGCCGCTCACCGCGGTTATGGGGGTGTTCACGGGCCCGACGCCAGCGTGGGAGTCGGCGACCTCCGGCGCGCGCGGTCGCGGCTCGGGCTGTCGTACGCCAGGAGGAAGGACGGCAAGGAGAGCCTGTTCGGCGACGACTCCAAGGTCGACCTCGACGAGGTGCTCGTCTTCTGTAGCCCGCAGATAGCGAGCATGTACTAGCTGAATTAGCTTAAAATCCTAAAAAAAGCTAAATTAGCTTAAGATCTTTCTTTAAGAGCTTAATAAGATCTAGATATGGAGGGATCAGGGATGGTAGTTAAACTAACCAGTAAAAGAGGGTATGAATTATGATTATGGTTATTGTTGTGTTTTCAAGAACGAAGAGACTAGACACTGGGAAAAAAGAATTTGCCAAGTGTCACTGTCTTTGCCGAGTGTATTTCCTCGACCGCTCAGGAAAGATGATGTTTGTCAAGCGTGGCTCAAAAACAAAGGCTCGGCAAACAAAACGAAATAGACTTGGTAAAGAGATCGAAAGAGATCCTGGTTTCGGGGCACACCTCTATCATTCTTAACGGCGTCCCGGGACCCTGGATCAAATGCAAAAATGGTCTCCGTCAAGGTGATGCGCTATCCCACTATCTCTTCATTATCGTGGCCGACGTCCTTCAGCGACTCATCCGCAATGCCCACTCCCAGCAACTTCTACACCACCCCGTCGACCCGTCGCTCCCCCCACCGGCGGAGCCACGGCATGCTAGCCGGGTGCACAGGACACCGGCTAGAAACGATTTTCTTTGCAAAATCATATTTTTCCACCATGTATGCACCCCTTAAAAATAATTTTTAGGTGTTGTGACACCCTTGGTGACCCCTGGTTCATGAAGCTGTAGCTCCGCCACTGGCTCCCCCCCCCCCCCCCCCCCCCCCGCCGTTGTCCTCCAGTACGCCGACGATACGCTTATCGTTTGTCACGCTGATGTCTCCTCGGCCCATATCCTCAAGAAGATCCTCGACGATTTCGCCTCCGCTACGGGCCTTGCCATCAACTTCCATAAATCTTGCTTTATCCCCATGCATATCGACAGTGACCTCTCAACTTCCATTGCATCCATCCTCGGTTGCCCAATCTCTAGCTTTCCCCAACCATATCTCGGTCTCCCCCTTTCCCCCCACAAAACTCCCCCCATCCGCCTACACCTCTCTGATCTCTTCCTTCGACCGTCGCCTTTCTGGCTGGAGTGCCATGCTTCTCTCTTCCGGGGGCCGACTTGTGCTTTGTAACGTTGTTTTAAATAACCTTGCAACTTATTTTATGTGCTCTTTTCTTTTGCCCCGTGGTGTGATTGATGCAATTGACAGGAGGCGCCGTGCCTTTTTCTTGACTGGCAAGGATTCTTGCTCTGGGGCTCGCTGTCTAATGGCCTGGGACAAGGTTTGTTTGTCTAAGCAGGTGCGCGGATTCGGGATGCGGGACCTTCAACGGCAAAACCTCGCCCTCCTCATGAACTTCGTTCATAAGCTTCATCAACGGGAAGAGCTGTCGTGGAAGACTTGGTTCAGACGCTCCTACGACCGTGACCTGGGTGACGTTTCCTCCTCTCCCTCCTTCCTCGAGAAGATCATCCACCTCTGCCTCCCCACCTTCCGTGGTACCACTCGCTCTGCCGTCCACGACGGCAAGCACACTTCCTTTGGCTTGATAGGTGGCTCCCCGACGGGACGCTCGCCTCCACATACCCTGCTCTCTTTTCTCACAGCCTCCGCCCTAACATTTCTGTCGCCGATGCTTGCTCCTCCGGTCTTTCCCTCAGACCGCGCCTCTCCTCCGCCGCCTCTTGCGAGCTAGCCCACATTCAGCGCATCATTGCCTCCACCCACCTTGACTCCGAGGCCGACGTCCGCACCATGGCCTGGGGCGCCTCCACCACCTTCAGCTCCCGTTCTCTCTACTCCGTCACCTCCTCGGGGGGTGTGCTTGACGCCGCAGCGCTTACGTATTGGAGCTCTTGCCTTCCTGCGAAAATCAAAATTTTCTGCCTCCTCGCTCGCGCCAACCGCCTAAACACCCGCTTCAACCTCCATTCCAAGCATTGTGCACCCTCCGTCATCTGTGCCTCATGCACTGCCCCAGAGACGACCGCTCACATTCTCTTCGACTGTCGCCTCGCCAATGAGGCCTGGTCCCGACTGGGGTACTCTCTGATACCCGCCATGCCCTCCTTCGACCTGCCGCCTCCGATCGACACCGCGCCTGCCGCGTGGGAGATGGGTTCCGCGGCGCTGCTCTGGAACATTTGGAAAGCACGCAACGACGTCGTCTTCAACGCCAAGACGTGCTCCGCCTCGGACGTTCTTCGCCGCTGAAAGGACAAGGATGTCGCCTAGAGGGGGGGGGGGTGAATAGGCGATTAAAACTTTTCCGGTTTAGGCTTGCTAATTGCGGAATAAAACTAGGTGTTTAAATTAACAAGCCAACAACCTAAATAAACTAGGCTCACCTATGTGCACCAACAACTTATGCTAAGCAAGACAAGCAACAAGGTGATAGCAATATAGAATAATTCAAGCACGAAGGCTATCACAATGTAAAGTGCATAAGTAAAAGGCTCGGTATAGAAATAACCGAGGCACGCGGTGACGAGGATGTATTCCCGAGTTCCTCCTTGAAAGGGAGTACGTCTCGTTGGAGAGGTGTGAACCGACACAACGGTTCAACAACCACAAAGGTTTCACCCTCTTCTCCGATGAACCGCACCACAAAGGTTTGGTTCACCTTCCACTATCGGTATTCCTTCGAGGCGGAATCCGGAGCCTTTCAACAACAATCCGAGGCACAACCCACAAAGGGCTTGGGGGCTCCCGAACGGCTTCAAGTGACCACACAAGGGTCCAACCACCACAAAGGCGTCTAGGGTCCAAGGACCCAAGAGTAACAAGTTCACACGCTTTCAACTTCCACGAATCCTCGTGGAGAGCACACCGATGCACCAAATGCAAAAGGCAAGAGCACAAGTGCTCAAGTCCTCCACTCTCAAATTCCAACAAAGCAACAAATGCTTATGGGGGAATAAGAGAGGAAGAACAAAGAGGAGAACCACTCAAGAACTCCAAGAACTAGATCCACTAGGTTCCCCTCACTTAGAGGAGATATTGATTGGTGGAAATGTAGATCTAGGTCTTCTCCTTCAATCCTCCAAAGATCAAAGAGTATGGTTGGAGGGATTGGGAGATATCAAGGAAATGAGCTTGCAACAATGGAAGAGAGAGAAAGCAAAGGTTGCTTGGAAGAGCTAGCTGGCTGGAGGTAGGTGGAGGGGTATTTATACCCCTCCCAGAAAAGAGCCGTTGCAGCCAGATATCACACCGGAGTTTCCGGCCCTAGTGACCGGAAACTCCGGTCCGGGGCGGAAACTCCGGCCCCCTGGGGGCGGAAACTCCGGCCCCCACCAGGGGGAGAACAACAAACAGACGAGAGAAGCTCAGGCAGAAACTCCGGCCCCTGGGACCGGAAACTCCGGCCTGGGGCGGATACTCCGGCCCCTTGGGCCGGAAACTCCGGCCCCCACCAGGGGCTGCACAAGAAAAGCACTCTCGAGGAAAACCAAGGACCGGAGACTCCGGTCCAGAAGACCGGAGACTCCGGCCTGAAAGCAGTGAAACTGTAAAACCTGAAATGCAATAACTTTCTCGTATGTACTCCAAATCAGGTGAATCCAATTGCATTGGAAATATTAAGGGTCACAAATATAGAGGGGATACCACACATGGGAAGGTGTGGACCCTAACTCGAAGGTGGACCGGTAATATTTCCAACACGAAAACGCAACAAGTTTTCCAAATGAAATCCGTTTTCGAAGAACTTGGGCTTGTCATGAAGATCACGACAAGCACCAAAACCCAACAAGGAGAAAAGCCAAATAAGAACCAAGAAAGATGATATGCCAAGTATGCAAAGGTTTGACCTCTCCACAAAGATGCGATCAAGTTACTCACTTGAGAGCCCCTCTTGATAGTACGCCGTCTATCCTAAAACCCGGTCTCCCACTAACAACATGAGACCGGTAGAATAGAAAACCTATCAAGATCATACCTTTGCCTTGCGCATTCCACTTGAGCTCGATGATGACGATCTTGACTCTCTCAAGTTGGAACACCTTTCTTGATTGTGCTTGCTAGCACATGCTTGATGTAGACTTCTCCAAATGCTCCCCCATACTCCATTATGGGAAAGCCTCGCTAAGCTCCGTCTTCATGTCTCCTTTGCACTTCATCTTCTACACATGACCATTCTTCATATAAACCCTTAAATAGAGCATTGGTCATCATGCCATCTTCAAGAGTCCAACACATGAACTCCAATGGACAAGATCTATAAGAATATCTCAATGTAAACATTAGTCCATAAGGAGTGTCATTAATTACCAAAACCACACATGGGGGGCAACCATGCACTTTCAGCCGCGCTGCCGATGACCTTTCGGTTTGGTCGCACCGCCTGCTCCCTACCTTACTTGTTTCCACCGAGGCCCTGCGTGGCTTCTTCTTAATTTGTGCAAACTTGTAATCTGTTCCCCCCCTGTGTTTCTTGATGAGTTGTAACAAACTGGCCCTATTTTGAGAGGGCGCCTCGAGTTATAATAACAAGCGGTGGGGCTCCTCCCCCCCCGTTATTCTCGAAAAAAAAAGAGATCGAAAGACACTCAACAAAGAAGCTCCAAATGGGACTTTGGTTTGGAAAAAAAAAAGGCAGATACTTAGTTGACTGAATTTTTATGAACTTAGCAATTTAAATTACACACAACTCAGCATAAATATATTATTCAAAATATGCAAACAAAAAATTGGAACAAGCAAAATTTGCAATTTTAGCAAAAGAATGTTTAGCCGGTATGATGGACTTATGGAGTGACGTGATAATTAAGATTTCCACGAAAAATAACTGATATTTGCATACGGACCATCGTGAATAGACAATCGCGAAAACATTTACAATCCGAAAAAAAAACACCTAAACAAAATATATTCTATATGGTAAATGGCCGAGCAGCATTATCTCTCTGCTCCCGCCATTGGCAACCGCTAAAACAACCGACCCCCACCCGGCCACCCCCTACCACACTTCATCTGCCGCCGCGGCCATCCATGGCCGCCTTCACTCTCCTCCGCCTCCTCTCCCCGTCAGCGCCGAACCTGCATGATCTAAGCCCTAGGATCCACGCTTCACTCCTCGCGTGCCCGACGCGCCGCCGTCGGCTCCCGGCCGCCCGCTGCTCGTCCTCGCCGCTACTGCCGCCACCATCGCCGCCGCTCGAGTTCCCCCTCCTCCCATTCCAGCCTGCGGAGGTAAGGCTTCTGAACATCCACAAAAATCGAAGACCCTTTCTCTGTTTTGTCTGGGATAGCGTTAGCCAGAATCTGGTATTACTTAATTATATAGCTTAGCAAGACCAGAGTTCATTACGGATAATTCACAATCGACCCAATGGTCGACTGGAAGGTACATGTCGAACTGGTAGGGTTCTTGGCAGTTTTTTGTTTCATTGGTGACTACGGTGGTCTAGATCAAGAAAAACTCAGAACTACGATACTTATTCCCATTAGATAAGGACGGTTGGGATGAGGGGTTCAATAGTCTGTTATTGGGTTGAAATGAATAGTACAAATTAGTTGAGTCAGCCAAAGTGGAAATCCTGGCTGGAGTTGGTGAGGGCAGGGGCTGTTTGGTAACCTTTCTTCATGAAACATGGTAGAACTTGCAATAACATTTCTTTGTTTCTGCTAATGCATATCATCACCGTCAGGTTTGTACAGTAACTGCAGTTGCTAGATGTGCTTTTAAAAGTGAGAATTGTTTTCTTGCAAGAGCCTATTATCTGGGCCTACTGTTAGCTAGTCATTTCCATGTTGCAGCAACGCATGCGTCATAATTTTGGCATCAGGACGTTGTTGGTGAGGTTATCACATCGCCATGGTTTGATTCTCCTCTAGTTGCATGCTGCCTTTGCATTAACCAATTAAAGAGTTCTCATTTTCCTTGTAGCCAACTTATGGATTTAATTTGGGAATCACATAGACGAACTGCACCATTTCAAATCAACAAGTTTGTCTCAGTATTTATGTTCTGCAAAGTTATAAAATTATTACTTGGACCAGTTGCTTGGCGTGAGGCTTGTACATTTTCTTACAAAAATAAAACAGAGTAATGGGATTGCTAAGATAATGGAATTATTATAGGTGTTGATTCCATCTGAATGCAAGACTCTGCACTTGTATGAAGCAAGGTATCTAGCATTGCTAGAAGAGGTAATTACCACTGGCTCAATCCATTGCTTCATGCTACTTCTGCAATCTCAGTATATTTTTTCGTAACCGACGCAATCTATTATTTTGCTGCATAAAAAATAATTTCCATCATACATCTGTAGTTTTATCATCTAAGAGCTATCTTTCAGCGAACCTCCCACCTTCCTAAAGGCAAAAAAGATTTTTAACCATGACCTTCCATTTGTGAAGTGTATATTTTGGCCTTATGCATGTGTATGCCATGACAAATGATGACACATATTTATTTTTGTAAAAATGAAAGAACACATAAATTCCCGATGAAAAACTATCAAAATCGTTTTGCTAACAAGAAAAAATTACATGTTACTTTAAATTGAAATAGGAAAGAGTCCACCTTTAGTGCCAGTGTGCCACAACTATTGTCAAAGTTTATGTTTGGTCCATCAACTCTATATCGGATAAGTTTTTTCTCTTCATCTAAAAAAAGAGTATAAATTTGGTTTCTTGCCCACTAATTTTTCTTTGGCGATCAGCTGGCGGCAGTTTTGTGTACATAGAAGCCTAGGCAACACAACATTGGAAACATATAAGCAAAATGGGTAAAAAGCAGATTAGAAATATTATGTAATCAAGAACAAATAAATATTTAATGACGTTTGAGTTTTTTCTAAATTCAAGAAGCCTAGGGACAGTGCCGGGAGATGTTTCTTTAGATTTTCGGGGTTGTAGGCTTAGTAAGTACGTTCAGTTAGATACTTACCAATTCATTATGATGTTTGCGACTGTCTCCATTTGTTTCGACAGGCGACCGCTATCAGGGACGGAGCCAGCATGTGACCTTGAGGGGGGCTAACTGGATAGACTTAGTGTCGCAAACTTGTTGAGGGGGGCAGATTTCACTAAATCACTAAGAAATAACAGCTCAAATGGCTAGTGTTCTTCAATAAATCTAAAGCATGGGGGTGGCCTAGCACCCCCCCCCCTCGTC
The DNA here is from genome assembly GCA_947311845.1 of Poa pratensis. NCBI lineage: Eukaryota > Viridiplantae > Streptophyta > Magnoliopsida > Poales > Poaceae > Poa > Poa pratensis. The sequence goes on from CAMZMU010000048.1 coordinate 47,471,227, forward strand.
CCCCTGTGCCTGACCGTTATTATATCATTTGTATAGACGGCTTTTCTCGTTATACTTAATAAAATATTTTATGTCTTCTCATAGTGAGGCCTATATCTACAAAAAAATTACCAACATGATTCATACCTAGTTCTCCACTCCTATTTGTGTCTTTCATCTGCTAGTGAGTATGCCCGTCGTTCGCTACACGGGTTTCTTGCTGAGAAGGGTATGATTGCTCAATTCTCTTGTCCTAGTGCTCATGCTCAGAGTGCTGCTTTCGAGTGCAATCATTGTCACCTTCTTGAGACGGCTCACGCGTTGATGATCTCTACCTCTTTTCTGCCTCAGTTTTGGGCTGAGCTCGTTTCCACTTCCATCTAGTCTATATTCAGCCTTCTTCTGCTCTTTAGGGTGGAGAATCTCTTGAGTGTCTTTGTGGTTGGTTCGTCAAGAGCCCTTATCTTAGAGTCTCCAAACTGCATACGAAAGACATTCAAAATGTCTTTATGACATTCAAATGTGTTCGAGCTAAGAAATTTGGAAAGTTGTGTATCTTTTGTTGGAAAGATTAAGCAATTTTTGGATGAGTGTAATTAAAGAAATCAAGAACACATATGCACTGGAAAATATGTTCGCATAGGTGAAACTAGACACATATATTAGATTTACATATGCAGGAAAGATAAGTGCCACCTGTGAGAGAATAAGCATATACTGTGTGCGAAATGGCCACAACAACATCATCGTCGTTGTCACCCATTCTCCCGACTACTTGGTTTGTGGGTCGTTTAGCTATGTTCTTCTAGCCCCTCATTTTTTTCGAGAAGTCGATACATGTATCAACCATCTAAACAACAAAGATAAAAATAAGCTCCTGTTGTCATGCTATTCTCAAGTTATCTTCTTATTGTGATGTTGTTCTTCGTCCGGAATGTCACCTTGCGAGCGTAGAGGAGCTTGTTGCACTTGAGCACACTAACGCATGGGATCTTTTTTCTCTTCCTCCTAGTGTTTCTCATATGGTCTACAAGGTTAAGACTCACTCAGATGGTTCTCTCAAGCACTACATGGCATGTCTTTTGGCACGAGGTTTCATCAGGAGCATTTCACGACTACGATGAGACATTTGCTCCTTTGACTCACATGACCAGTGGATTTTTTGCACCGCTGTTTTCTCTTAGTTTGGTGTCAATAATGCATCTCTTAATGGTGAGTTGCATTTGGAGTTCTATGTGCACCCAGCACCTGGGTATTTTATTCCAGAGGGCATGGTATGTCGTCTTTATTGCTCTCTTTATAGCCTTAAGCAACCTTCCTGATCCTGGTTAGAGCGTTTGACCTCTATGGCTAGTGTCGCTGGATTTTCTAAAAGTGATCATAATCATGCGCTCTTTGTTCAACTTTTGTCTCTAGGTCATAATCTTACTTTTTCATGTATTGATCACAGGATCATTACTGGAGCTGACTCTAAGTATATTGCCTTTGTTAAGGCTCGTCCGAGTGACCAACTTCTTATGTATGATCTTGGTCTTGTTCGCTACTCTCGGGCCGGATTGAGGTTTTGTCTACCTCTCATGGCTTCTTCATCTCCTATCTAGGATCTTCTTGCTCGTGCTTCTCTTACTTATGACCCTACTGTTGAGACTATGATAGAGCGCTATATTCATTTCGGAGCTTCTGGTGGTGAGCCTCTTTTTTATCCTACTCGCTATCGTTATCTTGTTGGGAGTCTAGTCTATCTAGTTGTTACTCGCCGGGTTATTTCTTAACCAGTGCATTTTGGGTCATTTTATTTCTACTCCACTCAGTTTAGTATTGTCACCTCGTTAGAGTTACACGATAGAACTATCCCCCATCGTCTTTTCTTTTCATGCCCTAATTCATTACAGTTTCTGGATTATTCAGATACGGCTTATTCAGATGCTACATGAGCTAGTGATCCTTCGGATCAACCGTCGCTTTCTCCTTTCTGTGTTTTTTTGGCTATCTCATTACCCTTGAAGAGGAACAAGCATACTACGCTTCCCGTTCAAGACCAAAGGCTGAGTTGCGAGCTATGACTCTTTTGACAACATAGCTGACTTGGCTATGGTGACAGAAACTCCTTTTTGGCTACCTGTGCTATAAGTATTACGCGTGACCGTGTGAAGCATGAGCTCACCAAGCATATTTGTGTCGATGCTTCCTTCATGGTCTTCCGTGTGTATGATCAAGTGGTTGCTCTACATCATGTGCCTTTGATGTTACAGTTAGCAAATTTCTTCACGATTGCTCAGACTAGAGTATAACATAGTATATATACCAATCCTTGGTCTCATGAAAATACAAGTTGCATATTTCCTAACAACTAGGTGAATGCCCATACGTTGTTAGGGGTAAATAATACCCTAGTAGGCCAAGTCACCATCATGCTCAACTAGGCCCAAGTCCTTGGCTCCACCTTATTGAGCCGAGCATTGGCCCAACTAGCTTTTTTTTTGGAGATGGTTTTGAATTGGTTTCTTTGATTTGTTGGGGGTGGATGCTACTAGAGCCACCACTGTCACCACCTCTGCCATATATCCTATTATTTGGTTGCATCATTTTCAGTTTTAGATGACATATAGTTAGGCATACATGATAGTCGTTCCAGGATCCAGCTAATCAAAATAAAAGGAGAAAGACGATTTTGTAAGTTATTTATTGTAATTAATAGTTACCTTATGGAAGATGACGCGTTAGTGAGATCGCTGAATCATTTAGTAGATTTTTTTTACATTTTTAGGTACATATAATTTCGTGCATTATATTCGTTCGGAGGTCCAGCTAATCAAAATACCAGGATGACAGGCGATTTCGCAAGTTATTTATTGTAATAACTAGTTTCCTTATGGACGATAACGCGTTTAACAAGAGGCATGCATTTAAGCGGACTTGTTTTTTATATTTTAGGTGACATATAATTATGCGTATATTATATTCGTTCCGAGGTCCAGCTTCGATTTCGTAAGTTATTTATTTTATTAATTATCTTACCTTGTCGACGATGACTGCTTAACGAGAGCCTACAGCCTAAACAATATATATTTTCTTATTTACTATGTAGTAAAAAGTCTATAGCACCCTTATGTGGTGTATGGCCTATTACACGCTATAAGATAGTTCTACTCTCCAACCGTGGATCATACACTGAATGCATCACAACAAAGCAGGTGTATCGTGAGATTTAATGACTCCTGCTTCATACCCTTCATTATAATTTAGTAAAAGAGTGCTTGGAAGTTGGAACAGTACAAAAGGGATTGTGGCACATTGTTCATGAACACAAGAACCACATATTTCTGCCATTCAATATTGATATCGGAAAACTTGTAAATCTTCAGTCAACAAGCCTTCTTATCTTTCTGTCAATCCTCACTCAACAGGCATTGTATAGGAGGCAAAATTCTCTTGTTCACTTTGTCCTTGATCCAGTTTTATCAAGCTCTTCGAAGGATTCGTTTGCTGTAAGATATGGTTGTTTGGTGCAGATAGAAAGTGTAAGTTCTTGTCCTTCACTTTGATATTCGATGTCAGGGTTCTTGTTAGGGTCGTGTCGTTTACCATTTGTACTCAATGATTTATCTCTAGTGTAGGTTCAAAAGATGGATTATGGAGCATTAGTGTCAATTAGAGGTGTATGCCGTGTGAACATCAAGAACCTTCTTCAGGTAAGCACATTCCGGTTCTTGAGTTTGAATTGCTCTTTTGATGTTTATGCACATATGATTGTTCGAATACTTGAGGACTTCTATCAATAGTGTGCATAATCTCTTCAGAGATCTTGTTCCCTTTTGTACCAGAATTGTTTGTTTCATGTTAACTGTACTACCTACATCTGCAGATTCTATAAGTTTACCTATGGAGTTTATACACGTTTCAAATGCTGTGTTAGTTCTGAATTATTTTTGGCACAGCTAGAAAGAAATTACAGAAGTAAAGAATGGCCACGCATATGCTCTTTTCAGTTCTGAATTTGATTTGCTCTTTTATGTAGCCACAGTTCACAATATCTGTTGTATTTTTCTCTATTTTAGATGGTCACATTATTCCTTGATCCAGATGGAGCCCTACTTGCGCGGTGATGTTTCTCTGATGGACAAGTCTTGCGATGATGTCGAATTGGGCCTGAGAATTTCCAAACTAAGAGAGCCCATGTGCAATTTGCACAGCCTACAAATGAAACTGAGGGTTTAGTCACTAATTTTGTTCCCTTGGATGATTTGTATATGCTGAATAGTAGTTTTATCCTGGTTTCTGACATCACAACTTCCCATTCAGGTGCCTGAGGATGAACCTCTGCAAACCAACATCAAAAGCTCTCTACTGTGGTCTGAGAAAGAAATTTTCGAAGGGTACGACGAAAGTTTTATCCCTGGGCTCCAGAGCGTATCTCCTTTGCCGCGTACCAATCAGTTTCAGGTGATAATAGATCATCCCATTTTCATCTCTGATCACTTCTTGACCATAGCTTCTGCTCTAAATCTAATACTACCTGGAACGACCGACTAAAGTGATGCTGCAGAAACGATGTACATCAGTTTCATATGGTGTAATCTAACATCAATGTCATACACTACAGGTATGTCAGATGCAGAACTTCTTACCCTGCAAGAGTACAAGATTAAAGCAATGGATTCAATAGACACTCTGGAAAGACTAAACAGCGGAATCGAGTACGTAGAACATAATATCGGTATGATTGCTGCGAGACTGGCAATTCAGAATATATGATCCTCGCTGCACAGCTTACTCAACACTAGTATAGCATCAGCATCATCATAATATGATCATCATCATCATCATCACCAGGGAAGTGCGTACCTGATATTTCTAAGTTCTAACTGATGCTCATGACCTATAAAGAAGTCCAGTTACATGCTCTGACATCAGAACTCTCCACTTTGCATCTGCACTGTATACAAGGAGAGGACTAACACCGCGCTTGATTATTCTTAACACAGTTGATGTACATGCAGAGACTAATACGCGAGAGTGCAATTGAAATAACTCTTGCAATTTTGTTTCACATATGCTTTGTCTGATAAGTCATACTCATACATCATTCAGATCTCACGCGTTGTTCAAACAATTCTTATAACTTCATTCCATGAGATAATTCATACAACTGATTCGTATGGAAAGCCATAAGGCTACAGCTCTGGTACGAAATCTGCAGAGTCTAAACCGAAGTGATTCATACAACCGATTCATCTGGAAAACCTATAAGGCTACAAGTTCTGGTATGAACCTTGAAATCTAAATCGAAGCAATCATACAACTGATTCATGATCTGGAAAGCCTAAAGGCTACAAGCTCCGGAATGGATGAAATATGTAAAATCTAAAGCGAAGTAAATATTGAAAGGGAAATAATCTAAGCAAAGATACACTATTCCGCTGCGCTGATTGGGAATCAGCAACAGGAAATCATGAGCGAACGAGCGGCGGTGAGCGCTGGCAGAAGTATCGCCTATTCCTTCGGGGCTTCCACGATGATGTCCACGCCGAAGAGACGGATGCAGCGACGTTTTCCATTGCCATGCGCCGCCGCCTCCTCCATCGCTGGCCGCTTCCCCATAGCGAAGCCGGGAGGGGAGCTGCTGCTGTTGGCATCAGGGACACTGGCCAGCGGGGCCCTATCCCCGCGGTGAACAGTCATGTGCCCGCCGAGCACCTGTCCGCTCTTGAACGTCTTGCCGCACACCTTACACGCGTACCCCCTTTTGACCACACCTGCGGCGGCGCCGGCGCCGGCGCTAGCACTGCCACGACCAAAAGCAGCAGGGCTAGCCAGATATGCTGCAAAGGACACGGTTTCTCGGGCGGCACGCAATATCTCGGCGAAGCCCGGCATGGCCTGCAATTCCCGCACCCACTGCCCGAACACCGAGCGCATCACCTCCAGCACCGTCGGTACTGGTTCGTTCGGCCTCTTCTCCCTCTCCTGCTGCGGAAGAAGCGCCGGCGGTTCGGCGGCGGCGGCGGCTGGAGCAGCTGGGCAGATCTTCATGTGCAGTTGTAGAGCCTCAAGCCCATGAAGCTCCTGGAGCACACGCAGCACGTACACAGAGTTCTGTCGACGGCACCTCGAGCAGACCTCCACCGTTCACGCCTGGACGCAATGACTCCAGGATCGACCAGCCGGTGCCACCATGACTACCACCGTCTTCTCCTTTTTTGGAACCATGCAAAAGACCTGCATGTGATATACTATTAGAAGGAAGAACGCCACAGAATGGCAAGTCTACAGAACAAGGTCTAAGGCCCCCAAAAAGAGAGATAATAACCACAATAAGGCGATACCACACCTAGTTGGATATCCACCAACTATCATGACCGTCGAATTTGCATCCAACGGACGATATGATTCTTACTAGTTGATGTATTGATAAAACAAAAAAACATGCAACAACCAGCTAGAACTAAGGCACAAGCAGGAAAGACTAACCACCGTCTCCTCCGCCCAGACGCGGCGAAACACAGCGTGGCAGGGAAGCTACAGATCCTGCCAACGGTCTTCCTCCTTGATCAGCGTGACCGTGCGGGAACGAAGAGCTTCCGTGGCTGAAGGATAAAGGGAGTCTCCCAAGCTGCGGGTATCAAACTGGGCATGGGTTGGGGAGGGAAACTTTTCGGCGGCCATGGGATGCGAGGGGGAGGATGTGCAACCGGGAGAGATCTAGGGTCTTGTGTTTGAGGGGTTTAGCGGTGTGGTTGTTGTGTGAGGAGCCTGTGGTTTTGTGGGTGGTGTTAAATAGGGGAGCGGGGTCGGAATGGGGAAGGGTGGCTAGCTACCTTATTTGCACATTGGCCTTTTTAAGAAAATACTTACTACCATGGGCCCGTAGGCGCACTACAGCTGTATGAAAACACGCACGATAGATAGACCCGAGGAAGGCAAGTTTTGTTCCACTTCCTGGCGCAGAAAGAACTTTGGTATGTCTGCTTGCTTGTGCGAAGGCAGCAGAAATGAGCCTTCGCCAGAGTAGGTTTTGAGACGAGATCTTGATTGATCACTTACTCTACCTTTTTTTGACTCATTTCTTTGAACCTTTCCTCTCGACAGCCAATTCATATTACCAATCGAAAGATGGGGAACCCGCGGTAGGGAGCCTCTAGTTGAGAGTCTGGAACTCTTTCTTGCTGATGAAATACACCTATAAATAGAACCAACCCTCATGAGCCGTCCTCCACACATCACAATCTTCGCCCCTTCCGCGCTCACCTTCTCCATGGTTTGGCAATAATCTATGAGTTGGCATCACTGCTGCTGAAGAAGAAGCACATTGCAACACTGAGTTTTGTAATGGTGACACCCTTTCATCAAAACGCCGTCCATGTATGAAGCAATGGTGGTCGGCCTTCGTTGCAGCAACAACAATATCAGCCAAATTTGTGGCATTTCCTTGAAACTACATTCAAACCCATTTTGTGTTCCATAGAGTGTTGGTTTTTTCCACATTATTAGCACAACAAATAGAGCAAATTGAATCATTCTGATTGTGGATACAAGACATACAAAGTATACATCATGAGATTTAGTGAAGAAACTTCTATATGATATTCATGGACTATCAACACAAACATGTGAAACATTTGGATGCTATATGTGTTTATGACCATAGATAGATCACTGAAATAAGAAAGAGATGAATGATCATCAACAATAAGATCAGTATCTACCTATCACTACTCACCATTTCATTACCTTGGGACTTGCCACATGTTGGTGAAATAGATGAACTTGGGAGCTCCTTATGGTCGGAGGAGGAAGGAGTACAATCATCCTAAAAAATCTTGGACACATATCTTAAATCTTTATCCACATCACATGAGCATTCCGAAGAGGAAAGATCGGTACAATAACTACATTTACATTGATAATCTCATTAGAAGTTTGAGCATTGAGATATGATTTTTCTTCTCATCCTCTAAAGATAGCCTTTCGGAATCCTTTCGAGGACAAAAAGGCATATCTATAATTCTCTCTATATTTGGACCCATTCCGGAAATGGTGAAGTATGTGAATTCCCTAAACATGAAAATTGTGACATCAAATATAAAATTGCCATGTGCACTAAACCCCTAGTCGATATCTTTACTTTAGAGACGGTGAAGCCTAATAAGGAGATAACTTTGAGTGGAGATTTCTCGCTCCCGGCTCCAGTGATCCCTCTAGTTAAAATATATTAAAAAACATATTTAGAAATTTCAAAAAAATCTGAAAAAATCATGTATGTTGGCAATGTTATATCTCACAAACGTGCAAAATCTCGGTTCGAAATATTTTATATTCTGTCCTACACAAAAATGAAAAATTGGTGGATCCAAATGTTCATACTTTCAAATCTCAAAATATACAAGATTTGTTATTTTAATGTAGCAAAGAATATAAAGTATTTCAAATCAAAACTTTGCACATTTGTAGGATACATCATTAGCAATATGCATGAATTTCTTCAGTTTTTTTTAAACTTAAAATATGATTTTTGAATTGTTTTTACCTGAGAGCTCGAGAGCGAGAAGTGTTTTCCGCATAACTTTGTTTTGATACCAATTGAAAGGACCATGTTGAAGGTTTTCGTTGGTACCCACTTCGTAGGATTTTTTTTTAAGTCCTCGTGAGTTTGTCTGGTATGGGCTCCATTGCCATCTCTCATGGCCTAGGGTGTGCACTTTTATCTTTTTGTCATCGGGTTATGCGGGCCTTGCAGGCTATGCGAGGTGTACCCGCAAAGCCCACTTCGCAACAGGAGCCTCCTCTTCAACCCGTCGCGCGGCACCGCACCGGCTCACTCGCCGTCGCGCGCCACCGCCGAGTGTGGAAATCGGCCGGTAGAAGGAGATGCTCAAGTTCCTGTCCAAGGTGGTGGTGGAGTACAACCCTCTGGACCCGCGCAAGGCGGCGGCGGTGGAGCTACTCGCGCAGTGCAACGGCCGCAAGGCCAAGGACTCCAACCCCGCCTGCTCCGTGGAGCTGCGGCGCCTGCCCGCTCCGCCAGCAGGCGAGGACCCCAGGGATCATCCGCCCCCGCGCGTCCTCGTCACCTACGTTAACGGCTCCGTGGAGGCCTTCGTCGCCGCCGACGGCGCCACCGCGCAGGGCATGCGCGACCAGATCCTCTCCCGCGGCCGCCACCTCGAGACAGAGCAGCTCTTCCGTGAGGCCGGGAGAAGTGGCCCGTCATCATCCCCGAGGAGGAGCTCGGCATGTCGTTCCCCGGGATCAAGGTTCGTCATCTGACTGGTTCGGTCCACTTCACTTTCTGTCGAACACCTTGTGTGCGTGGGTGTATCTTACTACATTGCGCTGAAATCTCTCGTCCATGCATTGGAGTTTGCAGATATGTATCTACATTACCGCTCAATCATGATTATATATGTGTCTTGGCTGGTTATGGAACCTTTTGACAATTCCTCGCTTCATCAAACACATTATGCACACTTGCGTGTCATGCTATATCCACATGTAGGTTGCAATAAGCATGATTTGCAATATTTGTAGTTTATAACGATATAACATTCTCTATGTTGTGCTTTTCCTGTAATAAATATGCCTGTCCATGTCTACCATGTTTCACATATATCACCTGATGGAGATTTGTCTATTTTTTGCTTGATGCTTACATCGATTGTATTGCTACCGTCGGTTTGATCTAACCTCTTTTACCTTCCTTTGGACGGTATTACTTAGACTGGGAACAGAGATTCTTTTCTCTGCTATGATACTTTCCTCTTTCTTCCCTGAGGGCATTCGTCAAACATTGCTAATGTCGTTTATGTTGGGTAATTATATAGTCTGCCTGTGATTACTGTTCATTTCACCAATACCATCTATGCCTTGCATACGTATTTGTTTGTGGTCATGAATTACCTTACCTTATTTTATTCCATGTTTGTATGCTGCTGTCAAGGCGCAACTTGATACATTATCGTTTGGCATTGAATTCAGTTCTATAAAAGGGATTAGGATCACTAGTGCTTTTGGCTTTTATAGTCCAGTTGTATAACCGAGAACTAAGATCACTACTGCAAGCCTATAAAACGCTACTATGCATTTATCGCACTTGGTTCATGGAACATCCACTCTTGTACACAATTCATAAACTGGAAGAGCAATAGTCGGTTTAATTTCTAGTCCATTGTTCATCCATCCATGACTTTTCTAGACTCACTTTTGTTTCACTCTAACAGAAATGTGTGTCTGGGTCCTTGTAGGATATAAATGCCTAGCGTATTATCCCTAGATCCTAACTAGTTTGGTTCGAGCAGACTGCATTGGCTCATGCTGCCAATTGTGTCAAAAAATAAAATGAAAAAGCATATTGAGTGGCTAGGTCTCCTGAACCAACCTTTTGACCATGCTTTGTACCTTTTTATGAACAAATTTATTTAATTTAGATAACAAAGAGTACTTTGTGTACCTTCCTGCAGATAAAATCTAGTTTCTGCAGAATTTTAATCTGCAGAAGTAGAGCCAATGTCTGAACACGTTTTGAATTTTAAATTTGCTTCATTGATGCATGGTATCATATGTCATAACTTAATAACATTTTTACTGAAAAGTTTTTTTAAATTACGTGAAAAACTGAAATTAGTAAAAGAAAACAGTGTGATATATAACTTGTACTTGTGTTGTTATACTTATCTTTAGAGATTTCTTTTACTAATAATCAAATCAAACTTCCATATGGTTGTCTTGGTTTTCCACTAAAATACTAAAATAATCAGCTGTGCGTTGTACACTCCAGTAGTTTCAAGACACCTGGATGATACATATTTTTCTAATTGCTTGCTTGTACTATTACCTGACATATAAAACCAAACCATACACATCCATATGTTTCTCTTGGGCACACAATTGTCACTGTGGTGCTCAAATAATCACTTGCACACTGCACTCCCCAATAGTTCGTCGCGTCATTTATTTTCTAACTGCACGTTTGTACTGTTACCTACCTGTATACGTACATACATACTTCTATATGTTGTGTATAACCCTATATTTCCTTCTGCTCGTGAGAGCTTGATACGTCCCAGTGGCACGAGATTTGATTTTTCTGCTGATATCATTCGTATTCTGTGTAAAAGAAATTATATTATTGTCTTTAATATTTTCAGTATCCTTTTTTCGTATAATTGGGTAAAATTTACTATACATATTTATCTTTGGTTATTTTCATGCCCATTTTCTTGTTTGGATGAGCATATTTGTTTCTCTTGATGCATAGTAGGCCTGGAGATTCATTCAGAAGTAAAATAGCCAAGTCACATGTAGTTACATTATTCCTAGAGGTTATGGGTTTCAAAGTGCAGGTGTTATTTCTAGTTTTATTTTGCAGTCTCAATGATACCCTGGACATGCATGGTAGATTTATTTTCTTTATAATCATGTGTTCCCAATTATTGTCAAAACTATTTTCTGTATGCTACCATCAAAAAGCCGTGTGTTGCAATGGATTAAGAAAAAATCATACTACTACATATTTATAAGACTAATTACTTTATTGAATTGGGGTGTTTGTTTTCGTATCCGCATCATTCATGGTACATCGGATTGCTTTTGGTAAACAGATTTAAGCAGGTGGTGAGCAATCCCATCTTTACCGGAAATTAGCAAATTGGTACGACCTCCAGATGGACGGGCCATCACAACCAACTGGTTTCTTTATAGGAGTGATGTTCTCTATTCGTTATATCCTTGTTGTGGGTAATTTGGATTGCATGCTTGAATTTTCAATTCAATGGACCAGGCCTGCCAGTAGTACTAGTTTGTGTTCCTTTTGTGAATTCTTAACGAGAACCTGTTTTCCTTTGCAGCCAAAGAAAGCCGAGGAGAAGCCCCAGGCTTCGTGATCCAGTCGTAGGTGTGGTTAGCTAGCAGAACATCGTACTCCCCTAAATGTACCATCGTATCACAGAAGAGAACTCCCTACATTTGGAAACTTGTCTTACAGGTGTTCATCGAATAATGCAGACTCAGGGGATGTCCCTTTTTCTCCCTCTCATTCTCGGAACATGGTATGTTGACAGGGGACAGTGATAACTCGGTTTGGATTGGTGATTTACAATGATATACCATTGTAAACCTTGTTCCGTCATGATATATGTCGGTAATGCTTGTGCCACTGCTTTAATGAAAACTGCACTGCCTGCTTGAGCTAGGTGGCCATCACCCCACATCACTAAGTGCTTAGTTAGCCGAGCCTGGAGGTTTTGAAGTCAAGTTCAAAATACATAGGGAAATAAAAAAATGCCACAAACAAAAAACAATACTACTATGTACATGGGTGTCAAACTTCTCTTAAGTACCAACATCACAAACGTTTGTAAGAACACCAAGTTCCTTGTTATCACGGTGGACACTCTGGAACTCAAATACACACACAGGAAGGATCAGAAATTCGTCGAACGCTGGATGTGCACAAAGAACATGAACAGAGAAATAGAACAGAGGAGACGCACAGATGGGTTCCAGACCCCCTACGCAATGGGGTTGCCTTCCTTGTTATCTATGCACTGAGTAGCTACTCATCCAGCCGAAGCTGGGGAGGTTTACATGGAGACCACCACAATCGGCACTCCTTAGAGTGAGCTTCTCATCTCTTCATCAGCTCCCCTTGTTTACACGAAGCACCCATCCCTCTACTTGCCTGCTACACCAAGATGCAGTACAGTTCAGAGGCATGGCCTATGCAATTGACCTCAGCCCCAAATCAAACTGAAAAACTAAGCAACGTTTACAGGTTTGAATGATGACATGGTGTTAACTCAGCAACGCCAACAATCACAATAATCAAAACTAACTGAGGTTACAAACTCAACAAGTACATACGGAATTTACAACTTCAATCCCGTGATCAGAATTCAGACAAAAGAACTCTGAAGCTTTGACAGCCACGTACAACTCGATGAATCAAACATTGTCATATTATGGGTGAATAGCTCCTGTGCGACGTCGTTGAGGGCAATTGCCCAGCATGCGACGATGTTGGCTGAAATAGCCCTGGTGCGACGTTTGTTAGCGTGGGAATAGCTCAGACAGGACTAACTGATAAAACGGCTGTCTGGCTCTTAATGAAGGCTGAGATTAGGTTAGGACTTGGCTGGTTATGTGCTCCGACTGGTGGGATCCACTCAGTTGCCACTACCGCTCGATCCGCCTTGCTCGACGGCGCCGCCCCCTTGTCCGGCAGCGGCAACGATTTCTTCTCGCCAGCTGTGGAGCGCCTTCTCGGCGGCGGCGCAGCTTTCTCTGGTGAGTAATTTCGCAACCCTAGTCTCGTTCCCCTCAATTTTGGATGCGTCTGTGGCCTGTATCCATCTGTTTCCCGGCCGATTTGAAATCAGAGAAGCCTGGAGAGGTGCGCGTGGATTGAATGAGATGGAGCCCGGAGAGAGTTCAAATCGGTAATGCGCACCCTCTTCTAGCTTATTTGAACTCGATTTGGTTTTCGTCCCCTGCACCCCTAGCTGACTGCCGCTTCCCGCCCGCCATTGACAGGGGAGATTCTGCGCCTAGCTTCGAATTTACAGTTGAATTCTTTCCTTGTAAGGCCAAGCTAGGTGATGGTAGCGTTCGAAACATTGAGAGAGACACGAGGATTATTTGGGAGGTCAAATGTACAGATATTGATCCCCAAGAACTTCAGAGCATGGAGGAGAAGGCAGTGAAGAATCTGGTGGAGAGAATTGGGGAGAGCGTTATTTGGGGTCCAGAACAAGAGGTATCACTGGTACGGTATGATGATTGCAAGAACGCTTATGTCCGAATTGAGGATGGAGAAGATATGGTTGATGAAATTGATCGACAAGAAGGTTGGACAAGAAAAAAAGCAACCTTTTGGGCAGAGCTCATTGATCTGAACCCAGATTCCAGGGTTGGTTATGTGCCATCAAAGATGGCTTCACAGATGGCAGATGCTGAGTGGGCTGCAGAGAAGCAGATGTTGTTGCCAATGCTCTCTGAACTGACAGTGATATGTGAAGAAACGGGGCTGCTGCAGATGCAGAACAGGGGGGCTCCCCAGATGCAGAACAGGGATGCCATGATGCTAGGAAGGTTGTTGTTGATTGGAATGCAGTAGAATTAGCTGAACGCACAGATTTGGTCATTGAACCAATAGCTGACACTAAGATGGCCGAAATGTTTGGAATTCCAGTTGATGACAGAGATAAGGAGAAGGATGACTGTACTTTGCCTGCTGATGGTAACACAAATTCAGGCAATGAAGAAGTGGATGGAGAGTTGATGTTAGATGCTGCAGATGATGTAGATGATGCACATGCTGATGAGCTGGTGCATGTGTATGACAGAGAGAACCCTGTCATTGAGGTGGGGAAGATGTGGCCAAACATGGATGAGTTTAGGATGTGTTTCAAGACCTATGCAGTGAGACATGAGTTTGATGCCAAGACTCTGTGGACTGATCGAAAGAAATTTTATGCTAGGTGCCAAGGTTTTGATGGAGGTGCCAAACCTTGCAAGTGGTACATATCTGCTAGACGACAACCTGATGGCCATACAATCAGGGTAAATCAAATTCCACATGAGCATACATGTATGAGCAGTTCACAGCAAGTTTCAAGGATGACATCACAGCTTTGGATTACACAAAAGATTACTCCTATTTTAGCCAAGACACCAAACACTACAGCAAAGAGACTTCAAGTTGACCTGGAAAAGATGTATCCCATTGTGCTGAAATATACCACAGTGTGGAAGGCAAAACAAAGGGCAATGAAAGCATTATATGGTGATTGGGCAAATACATTTAGGATGTTGTATAGTTTTAAAGCAGAGGTGGAGAAGAGGTCACCTGGCAGTGTGGTGGAGATAGATACTGAGGTAAAAGACGATGGCAAGGTTTATTTCAGCAAATTTTTATGTGTTTAAAGCCTTGCGTAGATGGATTTAAAGCAGGGTGTCGTCCATATTTGAGCATCGACTCATCTTTTTTGACTGGAAAATGGAATGGTCAGTTGGCAGCATGCAATGCTCTTGATGGACACAACTGGATGTTTCCTGTTGCCATTGGAATGTTTCAGTCAGAGACAGAGGCATCATGGACATGGTTCATGATGCAGTTGAAAAGAGCCCTAGGGTCAGTATCACCTTTGGCCATCCACACAGATGCATGTAAAGGGCTAGAAAATGCGGTGAAGTTTGTTTTCCCTCATGCTGAGCAGAGGGAGTGCTTTGGCCATATGTGGATGAATCTGATAAAAAAATTCAGAGGAGAAGAATTTGGGCGCATGTGGCCGGCAGCAAGAGCTTACACCTCACAGACACATTCCTATCACCTTGGTAAGATAATGGCAGCATGTAGTGAGAATGATTTTGCTTCATGGTTGAACACCTACCATTCTCTGTTATGGTATAGGTCAGGTTTTAATACTGCAATCAAGTGCGATCATATCAACAACAACTTGGCAGAAAGTTTCAACAACAGGGTGAAGGAGTTGAAAGACTTGCCTGTGCATGACATGGTGGACCAAATCAGGATCATGATCATGCGCTTGTGGGAATTGAGAAGAAGAATTGGTGATATTTTGGAAGGGGATAAGCTTCCGGCAGTGGTACAACAAGTGGTCAACAGGAGCAGAAAGCTTTCACATCTATCTGTTGAGAAATCATCATTGAGGGGTGCTGAAGTTAGAGATACAAAGAGTGGCAAGAGGCATGTTGTTGACACTGATTTGCATGAATGCACCTGCCTAGAGTGGCAACACACTGGGAAACCATGTGAGCATGCCATAATTTTTTTGGCATCTAAACCCAAGTTAAATATGCACCCATATTTGCATGATTATTACTCGGTGCAAAGATTCAAGGCTGCATATGCAACTCCAATTCCAGCACTGACAGACCAATCGCAGTGGCCTGAGGTGGAAATTGAATTTTCTTTGTGTCCACCCCTCACTAAAAGGAAGGCTGGGAGGCCCAAACAGAGCAGATTCAAAGCTTGGTTTGAGAAAGGTGGGAGTAGTAAGAAAAAGAAAAAAGATAACGATGGAAAGCCAAAAAGGCCTAAAAAAGGTAACAAAAACAGATGCAAGTTGTGTGAGGAACTTGGGCATAGAATTGGTTCCACACAATGCCGTTACACTCCGGAAAGGCCAAAGTATGTTAATTTTGTTGTTTGTGTGTTGTTTTTGATTTTGCTGCTTTTTTCAGTCTAACCAAGTGATATGATTTATTTTTCAGAAGGAAGCGTGCAGAAAAAGGCCCACCTCTTGTTGTTGAACAATGCTGGCCACAGAAAAAAGCAAGACTCAGTGGCAGTAGAAAGAAGAGAAGTTTCAGTTCACAAACTGAATCTGTTCTTGATGCACTCCTGGACCTTGCTGTGCAAGCTGAACCTGTCCTGGACCTTGCTGTGCAAGATGAACCTGTCCTGGACCTTGCTGTGGTGCAAACTGAACCAGATGTTGCTGATGTTGTCCAAAATGAACCTCTTGGCCGTGCTGTGGGTAGGCCTAGTGGTTTTGGTAAGAAAAGAAGGAGTATCAACAAGTTGCTTGCTGTACAAGTTGAGAAGGAGAAGAAACCGAGTGGTGCCCGTGGTAAGAAGAGGCAAAATAAATAGAATGATGTTGTACTAAACTTGATTTGTTGTACTATTGATTTGTTGTATTTGTTGTAATAACTATGAATGGTGTTGTTGTAATAATTTGCCACTTGGTCATTTGAATTCAAATTTGAACCAAAATTCAAACTTTTATGCCACTTGTGTTATGCTAAGCTTGGATGTTGCAATGATTTCAAACTATTATGCACTTTGTTTGATCTAAATGGTCATCAATCCGAGGCCTTTTGCTAACTCCTGAAAAATGTGTTTCAAATGAGCTCCAAAGGTAGGGTAAACGGCCCCATTTCTAAGCAAGTTTTTTTTCCACCTTGTCTAAATGAGCCAAATAAATTTCCTAGACATCTATTCTACCTATAAAGTGTCACTCCCAAGCTTGGATTTTCAATTTCATGTTTCAAACTTGTTTAAATGTTGGTCAAACTTGGGTTTGACCGAATTTGAAATAAGCATAAAATATTCACAAAACATCAAAAAAATAAAAAACCAGTGCACATGTTCTTAGTTTGTCATGTACTAACAACTCCAATTGATAAACAAGGTCTAGATATAATTAAACAAAATATGCTTCAATGTGGTGTGAAATCTCAAATCTCAAACTATGAACTCTCATGTGTGAAGAGAGGTGGTTTGGGATTTGCAACATGAAATTTTCAAAAAACTCACAGAAGCTTCATTTTGGTGTGACTAAGAAGTATCCAAGCTTGGATTTTCAATTTCATGTTTCAAACTTGTTTAAATGTTGGTCAAACTTGGGTTTGACCGAATTTGAAATAAGCATAAAATATTCACAAAACATCAAAAAAATAAAAAACCAGTGCACATGTTCTTAGTTTGTCATGTACTAACAACTCCAATTGATAAACAAGGTCTAGATATAATTAAACAAAATATGCTTCAATGTGGTGTGAAATCTCAAATCTCAAACTATGAACTCTCATGTGTGAAGAGAGGTGGTTTGGGATTTGCAACATGAAATTTTCAAAAAACTCACAGAAGCTTCATTTTGGTGTGACTAAGAAGTATCCAAGCTTGGATTTTCAATTTCATGTTTCAAACTTGTTTAAATGTTGGTCAAACTTTCAACCCACCTACTCTCTCCTTTGAAATCCATACTACTATGTACAACATTTCACATTTGAGTAAAAATGCATATAAACCATATTTATATTTTTTTCTAGTTACTATAGTACATTACAAAACCATGTGCGCAGGTTTCTTAATTTTTTGATTTTTTTTGAATTAGTTATGCTTAACCCTAGTTTAGTCAACCCTCACAAAACCCCGTTGACCGAGGCGAAACCCCGCTAACCCTAGCTCCTATTTTTGGCCGTTGGATAAGCCCTACGTTGGCCGTCCGATCAAGCCTTCTAGAAGGAAACCCGCAGACACCCGCGTTTTGGCCATTGGATCGACGCCTTCTAGAAGGAATCTAGCACAGACGGTTGCGATCGGCTGAGCCATGGCGATCCACGAGACTCGCGTTCTGCACTCTGATTGGCTGGCCTATTTTCTAATGTTTTCTTTTTTCCAACACGCATAGGGTTCGGGGTGGGCAGTTGGGGAATGGATTGGTTGACTATGTGAGCACGAATTTGAGTCACTGGCTCGTGGTGCCCACCGTGTATTGGGTCCACATGTCATTCCACAGTCTGGCCTTTCCATGCATGGTGGGCCATGTTGGTGTGCGTTGTGCTACGCGCCCGTCTAGCCTCTCCATGCATGCGTGACCTAGTGGCAGCGATTCAGATGCATGCCTCCTTCCACGTCGCACCGCAGCAATTTCGGCCGCCGATTCAGACGCACGCCTCGCTGCCACTGAGCCGTCGCACCGCATCAATTAAACGCGTCAGACTTTGATTCAGACTAAAAAACCGAGCTCTTTTCAGACTTTGACCCGTCGCACCGCAGCAATTATACACGGGAGAGTAATCGCACGACGATACACATGCCAACCCTCTTCTCTCTATATACATCTCTCTTCCTCTCCCCTCTCCACACAAGCCACAGCCAGATCCATCTCCTCTCTTCTTCCTCTCCTCTCTCGAAGCACAAAGCCACACAAGCCAGATGGAGTTCACCGGAGTCACATACTGGCCGCCGCGCACGTACCCGGAGGAACTCTACCCCCCGGCGTGTTCGTGGAGAACAGACTCCGCGTGTGGGTGATCTCGAGGTGGAGGTCCCAGTTCGAGCTCGCCCGCGAGTTCCTCGCCTCCGGCTATCGCCACCTCAACCGCCCAGCGGGCATGCGGCCCATGTTTAGCCTCGACGAAACCCGTGACAATCTCGGCAACGTCGTGATGCTCACGGCCACCTTGCCAACTCGTTGGACGCTCGCTTCCTCCTCGGGACCGTCTGGTGGTGCGGCTGTGAGTTCATCGCATTCACGATGTACAACATGTACACCAACTACGATGCGGCCTTCCCCACCCCCCACCATGTGCACAGGCTCCCCTACAACATCAACGACGAGGAGTGAGCAAGAAGGGGCGCCCGAGCAAGAAGATGGTGCCTGGAGTGAAGATGGTGGCATATATGGGCCCGGCATATATGCCCCTATTTAGTTTATTTTCAGTTTATTTACTTTCCCTTGTCGTACTTGGGCATATATGCCCCTATTTAGTTTATTTTCATGTAAGATGATGCCTCTATTATCTATGTTGTAAGGGGATGCGCTATATCTATGTATCCATGTTTGTTCGCGCTTATATAAAATATTAGTGTTTGCTCGTACCAAAATATAACCATGTTTGAATTAATTACCAATTTTTTTGAACATAAGTTAACCACCAACTTCTCTAGCTTCACATTCACAAATGTGCTCCAAAGCTAGGGGAAACGACCCCATTTCTAAGCAACTTTTTTTCGACCATCTCCAAATCAGCCAAATAATTTTCCTTAGCATCTATTCTACCTATATAGTATCAATACGAAGTCTCACTATATTTTGAATTAATCGTCATATTATAATTAAAGGGTGGGCAGATTGACACGCTAAGGAAAATTTTAAACCAAAACTTATTCAGTATAAACATGCTGTAAGATGATACAAGGAAATAATAAAATAACAAAAAGAGAGGGTAGAGGGAGACGCTAAGGAAATAATGAAATAAACTATATATGTGTGAAATAACATAAGCTGAATAAAAAACTAGAGACAGAGGTGAATTCGTTGTCCATTGGGCCTGGCTAGGTTTATTGGGCCTAGAGTGTGCACGTATGTTTTTTTTCTGGACGAACACTTCTTTAAACATTCGGCCTGGCTAGGTTTTACTTGGGCATGGCCTTTTCTCGTACTCGTTGTTTATTTTTGTTCTTCTACTGAACTGAAAATTGCACACACATCTGCACACTGTCATACAAACTGAAACAAACCAAATCAATGGTGGATTCGTGATGCATTTTTTTTAAGTCTTAGCCATACAGAAATTGTCCATTTCATGCTAAGTGCAACACTAATTACATTGTTTAATGACTAATGATCAGCACATAGACAACTCCAAGAGCAATTGCACATAAATAAAAAATTGCAGCCATCAGATTGTCCTACTTCTTCAGATCGAAAAGTTTCTTTAGCTGTTTGTTCATCTTCTTCAACTCGGTCTTCACTTCCGCAAGCCCATCCGCATTCTGCACCGTAGCAACCCCCGTAGCAGATCCCAATTGCTCCACCGCCGGCGGCAAATTGGGCACCAGGGATGTGCCCGCCTTTTCAATCCTCTTGATGTACACATCAAGCCACTCGAAATGGTCGCATGGCAGCAAATCCTGAAAATAGGAACCAAATATTAACACTAATTCCCCGGCTCTGGTTTGAGGAAATTCCCCAGCTCCAGTGCCATGAAAACCCAAAATTGAGGAAAATAAAATGAAATTGGAAGAGGGGAAAGTCAGATCTCACCTTCCCCGGCTCTGGTTTGCTCTCGCATTTCACATACTCGCGCCCGGCGTTGCCATTCTTGTCGCTCATGGTGACCCGCCGCTTCAGAGGTGCCGTCCGCCCGCAATCAGGGCACCTTCCCAGCGGCACTGGACCGTAGCGCGGCCATTGACAGTGGGAGGCGGAAGCGGAGCTCGAAGACATACCTCTACCGTCGGCGTTGATGCGCGCTGTCGCCGGAGAAGAAGGGGGACGAGAGGATGCGGGCAACGGTCGGAAAGCTTGCTCGCGGGGATGGCTCTGGCACGGGGGCGAGATGGATCTGTTTTGTACCAGCTGATGACATGGACAAGAGATGGGTCCCGCGCTCGGAGGTGCTCCTGTGGGCCCCATGCTGATGTGGATAAGTGGGGGGTCCCACTAGGCTCACATAATTCCAACCCCTAACATGTCCCTTGCGGTTAAGCCCGACTGTCGCACGCGAGCAATTTCAGTAACGAGATGGCGTCGCACGCGAGCTATTTCAACCAACGACGTCGCTGCCCATCGATTAGCATGGAAAAACGTCGCATAGGAGCTATTCGCCCGTCATATTATACAATCTACTAGCTGCAAACTAGTAGCACCTAGTGTGCGGGCATAGACATCATGCCAGAGCCCCGCGAGAGGAAGAAGGTTGGCATGGGAAGCATGCTCGGCTCTGGCGAGGCGAAGAAGCTCGATCCAGAGAACACGAAATCCATGCGCGGCACCGTTGGAACAATCCTCGTTATCTTGTCCTCCTGCTCGTCCGTCCGGCTCCGGGCGTCGGTCAGTGCCGAGCGAGCCTTCTGCGTGTCCCAGAGATCGGTGGAGGATGCGCGGCTGGGCGGCCGCTTGCTGCTGTCCCACTTGTCGCACAACTTGCTGCTGCTTCCCCGGCTCGACGACGATGACGACGACGTGCGGCTGCTTCCCTGGCTCGACGAAGATGACGACGACGTGCTGTTTCTGCTGCCGGCGATCTTCTTGTTTATGTCCCAGCGCTCGCAGGATGATGCACGCCCAGGACTCGAGCTGCCGCACGACGACGCCGGGCTTCTTGGTTTCTTGTGCGCGTCCCACCTCTCGACAGAGTCAGCGCGACCTTGCTTGGGCTTGGAGGCGAACGAAGATGGCAGGTTGATGAGGCACGGGGCGACCGTGCTCCTCGGCAGCGTCGGGAGCAGACCCGGGAGAAGCGCCGCGGCAGCCTTGGCCATTGCTCGCTCGACGGACGCCATCGAGGATCTTCTTGGTTCACAAGCGCGCTGGGAAGAGAGAGATGCGCGCTTTGGCTCGGAGCGAAGTGATGGATGATCTGATGGGCTGTGAGGATGAATTGGGTGCGTATATATTGATTGCCACTCCTCAGAGTTGGGGTCGGACGTTGTCTCGAACTCGGAGACCGGCCATGCAAGCAGAGCGCCAAACCACCAATTAGCAAATTAATGCCGCGTGCAACTGACGCTGCTGAGAAGAGTCTTGGATTCGAACGGCGAAGGGCCCGCCGGTACAAGTTCTCGGATGGAGCCTGTTGTGTTTTGTGTCAAATATTGTGTACGTGTTGGGTTAGGTTTAGAGTTGTATTAGGTGTGGTAGGTACGAGTAGTGTTCGAGTTGAACTCTTGTAACCTGGGTCCTCACATATAATGAGGGGAGCACCACACGTGTAACTCATGACGACTTGATAGCAACAGGCACGCAGGGGAGCCGGCGGCTTGTGCCGGCGCCTAGGCCAGCCAGGGTTGCGGTATCAGTGGGGAGGAGCGCCCGTAGTCATGCCCCGCAGATGTAGGCGAGTTCGTCGAACTGCGTTACCAAATCTCGGTGTCGTCATCTTGCTGCGGATTGCTTGGTTCTCGGTAGATCAATTTTACGCCTACGACGATAACAATTGGTATCAGAACAAGGTTGAAGGCTACAGATTATTGATCTAGAGGAAAAGGATCGGAGGAGATCATCGGTGCTGTGTCGGCGAGATCGTCGAGGAAAGCAGCAGAGGCGATGGTCGTGACCGGTCAAGGTAGCGATTGAATAGCAATTGAGCGTGTGCGTAGGGCATGGCAGGCCGATTTCGATCATATGGATCGGCTCGGGCTTGCGGCGGCTGACCATCCAGAGGCAGCAGGAACCCTAGGCGCACGCGGAAAGGCAGTAGATCGATTTGTCGATCGATCGGGTGCAACGCAGCGTGCAGCAGCAGGATTCTCAGCGGCAGCTGCACGTGATTAACGGCCCAAGGCCCAGGGGTGCAGAAGGACCAGCAGCAGTACAAGGGAGGCAATGGCGTGGTAGCCTGGTGCAGTCCAGGCTGTTGCGTGCTTGGAGGACTAGGCGTGGTGCTGACCAAGGCTGACAGACGTGCGTACATGCTGGTGCATGAGATTTGTTTGGTGAAAAAAAGGCGTCTGTACGATGGTTTGCTTGTCCATCGGAGCAAGAAAAAAAAAGAGGGTTGACCATGGAGCTTTGGGCACGTAGTGTGAGGATGCATGGTGCGGTTTGACTGGATTCAAATGATTGCAGTTCTTTGATACATGCACATGGAGAGCACCAAGACTATTGTTTTTTGAGTTTTCTTTGCTCGGTTCACTGTTTGTGAAGGGGATGGAAGCGGTGCACGGAAGACAGACGCGGAGTCGCAGGTTCACAGGAAGATTGACAAGGTTTGGTCAATATTATTTGATCCGAGCGTTGTATGGGCGACGCTCGATGAAGTAGCATGGGGCCAAGTTGATCAAGATGGACTGGATGCGGCGAGTGACGACATGCTGGAGCGTGTCGTGAGGATCATGCATACACAGTCTGACAGATCGACGGGAGGTCGGTCGGACAGAAGACGGTGAAGATCGGCGACAACGACGTAGGAGCGTGAGGGCTGATGGTGTCCGAATTCTGTGGCGTGGAAACACGTGGCACATGGTTATGCGTGCTTCGACATGCGATGACGCGGGGTTGATTCAAGATGGCGCGCAAATGAGATCTTGAGGTCGACGGGGCGTGGGGTAGATTGATCATCTACCAAGGAGTCATGTTGAAGGTGGAGCTAGAGTCTCTGAGGGAAGATTCCACTCGGCTGATGGAGGGGCTACGGCGTAAGTGCACGGAGAGTCGAAACCTAGTCAGCGGGAAGGCGAGAGGCACGTTGGTCGGACTGGACGTCAGGGTTCGAGAGATACGTGGAACTCGGCATGGGTGGGTATGACTGATGGTTGTCTGCAGTGGGCCTGAGGTGGTGTGGGTTAGCGACCCAGGAGATCTTGGCCAAGATTGCGGATGCTCGACGCGGTAATAGCGGCGAGGCGTGCGGTAAGCACGGGACACAGCGACAGACCAGGGCACAGGCGGTCAGACATGTGGTCAGATAGGTGTGCAGGGGTGCTGAAGCAGTGTTGGCGAGTATCGGGTTCAATTTGATGACTGGGTCTATGGAGATTGACGTCAGGTGATAGACAGGAGTCAGCCATTGGGAATCTGAGAAAGTGTTGGAGAGTCTGAAATGTCGGAAGCGTGGAGAGTACATGGCCGTATATTCTGTGATGTTCAGTGCACATGGCAAAGTGCGGATGACTAGATACAGAAGGAGGCAGAGTGCTATAGCTGTGAGACATGTAGAAGACTATTCAGGATGAGACGACTGTGAATTTGACTCAAGGTGACTAAAAGGCGACGGTGAAATTCTTTCAAGTTGAAAGCATTTTTTACACAGACCACTGGTCGGTGTGTGATGGTGTTGAACGGGAAGAAGGGACTACATTTGCAGGTGGAGTCACGTGGAGTCTGGGAGTAGCAGTGAAACTCATGGAAGGCAACTCAAGTCCGAAGTACATGGAGATTTGACGCATTGACGAATTCAAGGGGTGGATAATATTCGCCAAGGTGGAGTTTGTTGTGTTTTGTGTCAAATATTGTGTACGTGTTGGGTTAGGTTTGGAGTTGTATTAGGTGTGGTAGGTACGAGTAGTGTTCGAGTCGAACTCTTGTAACCTGTGTCGAGGAAGTCTACTTTCAGGTGCAGCTGAACTGACAATTCATCTGTTAAGCCTTATATTTATTCTTTGGCTCCCCTTCTGTCGAATCAATAAATTTGGGTTTTACTTCTCTCGAAGACTGTTGCGATCCCCTATACTTGTGGGTCATCACCTTCCTTGGGACTTGATCCATATTAGACTGCCCGACACTGATAACCCGGCCAGCGGCAAGATTACTGCTTTGTGTTCTGCTGCACCTTGTGTATACTAGTACCAAACTACGCCGAATCGGAACGTCTGACCGTAACCCGGCTCGCGGCGTATTCCTTTGCATGGCGGGTATGGGCCCCGGCCACTGTGATTCGTCTTCCATGTAGCGGAGTAGCCACTGGCTCCTCGTCTTTCCTTTGGGATTTATCCATACTCGATAGGATCTGTGATTGATTTTTTCGCGACTGGCCGGGTTGTAACCTGAATCGGAAACAATGACCCGGCTCCTCCATGGCCGGATCTTCTGCTTCTTCCGGCTAATCTTCCGGTTTCACCCAAAATCATCCATGATGCGATCTCATTGCTGATTGATGGTAACTTTGCTGATGACGATATTCTTCATCCCTCGCCGAGCTTCTCCCTTGACGAGGACACACTTGGACGCAGGCCCCACGGTGGGCGCCAACTGTCGTGGGGTTATCACGGCAGATGTTACCATAGGGTAACTTGAAGATTGGGGCAAGGCGCCTTGGTCCTTCAGGAGATTGTCACGCTCGTTGGGGAAAAAGGGTTTACCCAGGTTCAGCCTCTCCATTGGAGATAAAGACCTACTTCCTGCTTCTATGTTATTGATCTCGAGGTCTCTATAACTCGGCTACGACAACAGAGCCGGGTTACGAGACAGGTTACAAGGGTTTCGCTTGATAGCGATGATATCGAACTAGGGCTTAAGACTTGTCTATCTATGTTCTGGGATCCCGTTTATATAGACGCCGGGTCTCCCGAACTTACAATGAATACCGAGTTACATACGAGCCCGGAGTCCTACTCTAGGTTCTTCTTGACCTTCCGTAGCCTCCAGGTCACCCGGTTCCTTCCTTCACTCGGACTCCAGTTCTTCTAGATCCTTCCTTCTAGAGACGAGTCATGTTAGGCATATTAGCCCAGCTATAACCCGGCCCATATCTTGTACACATCACTCGGACCAGGCCTTGGGCCGTCCGACTGATTCTTCCTTGGTCATGAGTATACCGGGTTATTATCCCCCCAACATCCACCTTTCCAATGAAGCTTTTTCCTGCAATATAATGTTTAAGGCGTTGTCCATTAACCACATGAGGTTTACCTTTCATATCACCATGAAGACGGATAGCTCCTGAACGGTATACTTCCTGTATAACTAATGGTCCCTGCCACTTTGAAGCTAACTTACCTGCAGAAAACTTGAAACGAGAGTTGTATAATAGCACTTGATCACCTACTTTGAATTCTTTCTTTTTAATTTTCTTGTCATGCCAAATCTTAACTTTTTCTTTAAACATCCTGGCACTTTCATAAGCTTCATTTCTCCATTCATCTAGTAGGTTTAAATCAAGAATTCTCTTCTCTCCAGCAGTTTTAAAATCAAAGTTCAATTGTTTAATAGCCCATCTAGCTTTATGTTCTAATTCAACAGGTAAATGACAAGCTTTTCCATAAACCATTTTATAAGGAGACATTCCCATAGGATTTTTAAAAGCAGTTCTATGAGCCCATAATGCATCGTTAATTTTAAGTGGTCAATCAGACCTAGACTTATTCACTGTCTTTTCCAAAATGAGTTTAATTTCCCTATTACTTAATTCAACTTGTCCACTAGTTTGGGGATGATAAGGTGATGCAATTCTATGGTTAACATCATATTTTGCCAAAGTTTTCCTAAGAATACCATGTAAGAAATGAGAACCACCATCAGTAATTAAAAACCTAGGAACACCAAACCTGGGGAAAATGATGTCCTGAAGTATCTTCATTGCCGTGGCATGATCTGCACTTTTGGTTGGAATTGCTTCCACCCACTTTGTAACATAATCCACTGCAACCAAAATATGAGTATGCTTTGTCTTTGATTCGGGGAAAGGTCCCATAAAGTCAAAACCCCACACATCAAATGGTTCAAGTGGTAAAGAATAGTTCATAGGCATTTCATTTCTCCTACCAATATTTCATACTCTTTGACATTTATCACAAGATTTAACATATTCAGCATAATCCTTAAATAAAGTAGGCCAATAAAAACCAGACTGTAATACCTTTGCACCTGTACGATCTCCTGCATGATGTCCTCCATAGGGACTGTCATGACAATCTCTTATAATAGCCTGTTGTTCATACTCAGGTACACAACGTCTAATAATACCATCCACACTTTTCTTATAAAGGAAAGGATCATCCCAGAAATAATGTCTAAGATCATAAAAGAATTTCTTTCTTTATTGAGTAGTGAAGTGTGGAGGTAAAACTTTACCAACAATAAAATCTTATATTTACTAATTGGAGGCACCAACGGAGCTTCCACGTTAATCCTCGGCAATGAAGAAAATTAGCCATCCGATATCGCTCATCAGCTATCCACCGTCGTCCGATGAAATAAAGAGTCCTTGCGTTCTATCCCACGTGCACGCATCGTAATGACCTTTTCCATTGGCTTAAAAAAACTTAAACGGGATGTCAAGAGAAAAAGTCTCCATCGCAGACTCCTCCATTGATTTTGCCCCACCAAGGAACAACCGCGCCGTCGTGAGATCGCCAAGGGCCGCTCCATCTCATCCTCCCTGACGAGCGGCATGGCATGCATAGTGCAACGTCCTTCGTACAAGGGGTACCGTGGCATGCATAGGCCCATGTGATTCAATCTAATTGGAGCTGCCGGGTGGCTGCTAACAGCGGTGGAGGCATCAAGGTTAACAGATCGAGATATCTCACGCTTATTCTAAACCATGACGCTGCCGGCCGCCGGCGATGTTGCAGGAACAGGGATGCATGCTTGCCGGCGATGTCGCTGAAGCCCGAGGGTTCAGTCTCCGTGAAGAATTTTGTTTTTTACGTTCAGAACCAATCGCCTAGATGGAGGCCTCTAATATACATCAAGCTACATATGCAAGAAATTAGCAGGCGGAAGCATCAGATTTCATCTACGGTATTACTAGCAGCGCAAACTTCACTCTTTCTTATCCTATCTTTGACTGATCAGTGGTATGTATATTTGCGAGTTAGATCATTGGTATGTTATACTACTAGGACTTGATCAGGTTACACGTGAGTATTGGACTCCATGAGATTTTGTGATCTACGGTAATTCAGCAGTCAAAGGAGGATTTGCAGAAACGGCATGCACCTGCTGCAAACAAATGGATGCACAAGAACGTAAGCAACTCATGGCGAGGGTGAGGTCATGGCTACATGCGCACTGCCATGGAGTCCGACCGGCATCATCTTTCCCAGGTCCTTTATTCAACGGTTCTGCCCATGCACGAATTTCTCTAGGTTGTTGCAAGCTTGGTGTTTCACAAATTAAGGCTTTGCATCAGGTGCCGGTGTATGATCTCAAATTCTTTTGACTGCCGTGGGTTAACTGA
The DNA here is from genome assembly GCA_947311845.1 of Poa pratensis. NCBI lineage: Eukaryota > Viridiplantae > Streptophyta > Magnoliopsida > Poales > Poaceae > Poa > Poa pratensis. The sequence goes on from CAMZMU010000048.1 coordinate 47,499,301, forward strand.
TGAATTTCGAACAATAGTTATATGCTTACTGCTGCAGGTTTTTTAAAACTGAACCTTTTTGTTAATGATGACAAAATGTGCACTAATAGATGGTTGCAGGAAGTACAGGAATTCTATTATATATGTGCCAAGAGTCCAAGACCGGTCCCCTGGTATATTATTGCTGCATTGTTATGCTTCATGTTTCTGTTTTTGCAGACAAAGTATATGCATCGGATCGAGTTTATATTCGGCAGTCGCTGTGGTTCTCCCTCTCTTCAGGTATGTAGAAGAGCTCAGGCCAAATGATTAGCTTTTTTTAACTGAAGGTCTGCTCCAATGCCCCCGCGTAGGCACTCCCAAAATTATGCAGAAGTCTCAAAAAAAAAACTCCTGAACGTTGGAATAAAAGAGTGGAACATTTCTAATGTATTTATGACAGTTTTGTTTTCGCACTGACAACTCCTTAAATGTACTATTTACTTGCTGAGATTTTTGTTGTCCTATCTTGGGGGCTATCGTACAAGTCAAAGAATATGTGATCCAATCCTGATATGTTGTGTTTCTAGGCTTCTGTGTTTCATACAATTTGTTGACTGAAAAACACAGCCTTCTGGTGTTTAGTAGATATAACATCTTTCTTCCACACAGTTTCCATATTTCAGTAAACTGATGGTGCTAGACGGATATGGACAGATTGGCATGCTCTTAGAAAACACAGGGGATGATGATGCACAGTCCGTGTTTCAATTTTGTATTTCTTACAATTGTCGCAGGAGCTAGATATATTTTCTGCACACTACCTGCATTTAAATGTCTAAAGCATCAAGTTAAATCTAGAAGGTACGCGATTATAATGTGATGAAGGGTGCAGAAGTAGAACAAAGACTTGATCATGCATCCAGTGATATAAGGTACCGCTGGAAGGAATACATCTAATACATATCCTCTAACATAAAGAGAAAACAAATGTGTTTTGGTCCAAAGTTTTTCCAAAGAACTTTGCTAGCTGAAATTTTCTGTCTTCTCTGTTTGGATATCTTTTTTTACAGAATGACTACAAGTCAAACTATCATATCCAAAGCACATGTGTTATATTTGTGCGATGAATTTCATCTATGTTTCTCCATATATATAATATGCTCATATGAAGGCACATTTAGCTTTCTCTTCATATTTTTCTAGATCCAGTAGAGGTGCATAGAGAAGAGATTTGATTTCTTTACAATGTTTCTCCCTCCAAAGCACTGCTGAAATTATTACTTTATATCAGTATTAAATACTAGAGAATGAATTTGAGTTGTACATGTTGTCTTTATCAAGGGAAATTCCTTCCGAATTTTGAATTTTTATTGCATGCATATTAGATAGTAGTTTAGCACCGATTAGTGCAGAACCATCCTTCTCCAAAAGTATAGCTTGATATTTATCTAAATCAGAAAAAAAAGGTCCAGCCAACAAAAGCTGCGAGGATGTTTCTTCACTCATAGGCCTATGCTAGGAACAATACACGCCCATACCATTCATTATGCACACACCTATGTGTACACTATTACTCCCTCCATTCGGAAAAGAATGTCTTAGATGTATCTAGATTTGGATGTATGCGGATTATTTCCGAACGGAGGGAGTACTTAATAATATACACTTCTCACTATCCTACCATTTGCTTCTAATTTTCCCTGTTGCTTTCACTATTTAGGATCTGCTCCCATTGTTCATGAAGCTAGAAGATACATTCTCTATAACAGATTCTAAAGCCTTTCTTTCCTAAAGGTAAAATGCATATAGTTAAACTATCAACATATAAGAATAATTGATAAATTTGATTTACTTCAGGGTTTAAAGATTTAAGCATCAATGTTACTATAATGCAATACATTTTTTGTATATCATAATAATACATTTTCTGTTGTATAATTGAAGTCAATAATTAACAATATGCATCTTTGTTTTCGAAATGGGGTATTACCCCAGCATCTGCATCGAAAAGATGCAATATGCATCTGGAAATGTCGTGGATCCATTAGGGATAATCGAACTTCAGTGCTAAATTTATTTATGCTGATATTTCACTTTCCTAACTCCTGAGCAATATAGTCACATTTGTAGCTATTGGGTCCAAAATCAAAATCCTAAATTTGTGCATGCTGGATGTTTCACATGAAGCATCTTTAATGTTAATAATTTTGCGTTGTGTGGAAGAAGAAGAATTATTCAAAAAAATTTGTTGCACAACTGTTCTATATAGTTCTATCATGTAACTCTCAAGCTTCCTTTGTTTCATTCAAGGTTTTATCTCTAAAATATAGAAATGACGGAGCGAAATGTATTGCGATGTCTAAAATAAGAAGACCACTGCAGTTTGCCCCTTGATATTCCATTTTGTATTGCAAACAAAGCACCGAATCAGCATGGATCACCCAGGTAATATTATAGGCAATATATAGTACAAGTCTACGTCATTTCTGTTTCTTACCTATACCCTCATCCTCATGATTGGGTGTGATGTTCTTAACAAAAAAACCTATGATATCTAAGCAATGATATTTGTGGTAATGTATAGATTGGAATATAAAACTAAGCAAACCCCCTGGAAAGTAAAATTGTAAGAATAGATCAACATGGGATTAAGAATTCAAACAATGGTTACAATTTTAAATATTAACAGGATTATGTATTCCTGTTTTTAACTTAAAATAACCTGAATGTTTGTATTGTACTTAAATCTTCTATTTTCAAAACATAGAGCTCACGTGACACTAACTCAAGAATATTATGGCATGATTCTACTTCATTGAAAAGCACCACCAGGGAAATATAATAGGAAAATCTCTAGCCCGTGCAGGTGCACGGGTTGATGACTAGTTTGCATAATTGGCAAACCATGGAGATGCAACTTTAGCACTAGAAACATTAACAATTGCAAGTTGTTCATTAACAAAGCTATCATTAATAGGAATAGGATCATCAGGTATATTTTCCATTCTAGAAAGATGATCAGCTACTTGATTATCTTCCCCTTTCCTATCAACAATGTGTAAATCAAATTCTTGCAATAGAAGTACCCATCTTATTAATCTAGGCTTAGCATCTTTCTTATGCATTAAGTATTTAATGGCAGAATGATCAGTATGCAATGTGACTTTCGAATCAGTAATATAAGGTCTAAACTTGTCACAAGCAAATAGCACTGCTAAAAATTCTTTTTCAGTTGTGGCATAATTCCTTTGAGCAGCATCAAGTGTTCTACTAGCATAATAAATAACATTCAGTTTCTTATCAACACGTTGGCCCAAAACAGCCCCAACTGCATAATCACTAGCATCACACATAATTTCAAAAGGCAAATTCCAATCAGGAGGTTGAATAATAGGAGCACTTATTAAAGCATTCTTCAAAATATTAAAGGACTCAATGCAATCATCATTAAAAGAGAAAGGAACATCCTTTTGCAAAAGATTGGTTAGGGGTTTTGATATTTTGGAGAAATCTTTAATAAACCTACGGTAAAAACCTGCATGCCCAAGAAAACTTCTTATACCTTTGAGATCCCTTGGGAATGGAGCTTTTCAATAGCTTCTATCTTTGCTGGGTCAACTTCTATTCCTTTCCAGAAATCTTATGCCCAAGAACAATACCTTCAGTAACCATGAAGTGACACTTCTCCCAGTTTAAAACTAAGTGTTGGTCTTCACAACGCTGCAAAACTTTGTTAAGGTTGAACAAGCAATTATCGAAGGAAGTACCATACACAGAAAAATCATCCATAAAGACTTCCATTATCTTTTCAATATAATCAGCAAATATAGCATTCATGCATCTTTGAAAAGTAGCAGGAGCATTGCACAAACCGAATGGCATTCTCCTATAAGCAAATGTACCAAATGGACATGTAAAAGTGGTTTTCTCTTGATCATCTTTATGAACAGGAATTTGGGAGAAACCTGAATAACCATCTAAATAGCAAAAGTGAGAGTGTTTAGATAACCTTTCTAACATTTGATCAATAAATGGCAATGGGTAATGATCTTTACGAGTTGCTTTGTTTAACTTCCTGAAATCAATACACATCTATAACCAACAACAGTGCGTTGAGCTACAAGTTCATCCTCATCATTTGGAACAACAGTCATTCCACCCTTTTTAGGAACACAATGAACAGGACTAACCCACTTACTATCAGCTATGGGATAAATGATACCAGCTTCAATAAGTCTTATTACCTCTTTCCTTACCACTTCCTTCATTTTTGGATGGAGACGGCGTTGATAATCAACAACAGGTTTTGCATCTTCTCCAAATTAATTTTATGCATACATAGAGCTGGGCTTATACCTTTAAGATCATCAAGAGAGTATCCAATGGCTGGTCGGTGAGCTTTAAGCACATCAAGTAATTTCTCTTCTTCTTCAGCTGAAAGGTTAGCACTAATAATGACAGGATATATGCTCTTCTCATCCAAATATGCATATTTCAGATTTGTAGGCAAAGGTTTTAATTCAAAGCTAGGATCCCCTTTAGGTGGTGGTAGCACTCCTAAATTATCAGGTGGGATATGCAATTGTAATTGTGGTGGTGTTGTGAAAGTATTTGTTCTAAAGCATCTTTTTCTTCTTCATTAAATGGTTCATCTTGATTAAGCATATAACGTTCTACAACATCTGTTGAAGCTACAGCTACATGAGCAAGAGTTTCAATTATATCTTCAGAAATTGGCTCTTTCACAACATGTTTATCAGCAAATTTGGAAAAGTTGAATCAAGTTTTTCACCAGCACATTTAATAAACACTTTCTCTTTAGGCAAATCAATTTCAGCACCAACAGTGTTTAAGAAAGGTCTACCAAAAATGATAGGACAAAAGAATCTTGAGGACAACCAAGCACAATAAAATCAGCAGGATATTTTATTTTGCCAATCAATACTTCAACATCTCTAACAATTCCAAATGGACTAATATAATCTTTATTAGCAAGTTGAATTGTCATACCTGTCTCTTCCATAATGATAGGATCAATATCAGGCTTGATTTCAAGATACAGAGAATATGGAATGACACTAATGCTTGCTCCAATATCACATAAGCCATGATAACTAGAAGTCCCAATAGTGCATGATATAACAGGCTTACCAACCTTGGCCGAATTGCCTTTAACAACTTTAGTAGCATCTTCACATAGATAAACATCAACAGGATCTTCTTCATTTAATTGTTTGATAATAGAGATTTGACTGTTGACTTCCATCTGTTCATAAGGCTGAGATCTTCTTCTTTTACTCTTGTTAGAAACAGCAATAAGTAAATTTTCCTTGACTTGGTTTGGATATGGTGGTGCCTCAACATACTCCTCAATTGTCAAGGATGACACTGGTTCTACCTGTTTAATAACTTTGGGTACAACAATAGATTGTTTAACAGGTTCAACATAAGCTTCAAACCCAGTTTTAGGAATACCAATATGATTAGCAAAAGATTTAGCTACCTCAATTATAACATAAGGATCAAGATTAAAAGTATCACTCAGATTTTTAAACAAGGTAGAAGTAGAGAAATTCTCTACACATGAATACTCATAGTCCAGATAGGGCTCATTACCTTTATCAAGATCCCAATGACCAGTATTCTCAGAAATAGTCTCCAATAAATTCCATGCTTCTTCTTCAGTATTATTTGTAAAGCTTCCACTAGATGAATTATCCAGAAATTCCTTTTGTTGCCTTGGTAGCCTCACATAAAAGTTTATCAGAATAATTTTCCTTGTAAGATCATGACAAGGATTCTTGCGGAGGAGTTCCTTTAACCTCCCCCAAGCTTGAGTAATACTTTCTCCCAGATGTGGCCAGAAATTAAATATATAGCAGCGGTTCTCATAAGCTTCTCTAGGAGTAAAATACTTAAGAAAGAAAACCTTCCTCAAAATACTCCAGTCCATAGTGACTTCTTCATCTAAAGACCTGAACCAAATACGAGCATTACCAGATAAAGACAGATATAACAGCTTCCTTTTTACCTGATCTTCAGAAATACCAGGAAGTCTAAATAAACCACATATAGCCTCAATTGTTTCCATGTGTTCACGTGCAGATTTAGTTCCATCCCTGTAAATGGATTTTTCATAACTCTTTTAACATGACCAACGGGAATTTTATATCCCACTTTAGGTATCTCAGGCACAGTAGTTTCAACAGTTTTAGGAGCATAAGCACTTTCATATAGAGCAAGATGCAGCGAGGCACGATTCATAAATGCCATAGTAGCAATGAGATAAAACAGTAAATAAAATTCACCTTTCAAGTTTCCTTACCAAACTTCTTACCAATAGCGCTACGCTCCCCGGCAACGGCGCCAGAAAAGTATCTTGATGACTCCCAAGTGCAGGAGATCAATTGTAGTACCTTTCGAATAGAAAAGGTTGTCGAACCCACGAGGAGCTGAAGGTATTGGTTATTAGAAATGATAAATAGACAATAAAAGATGCAAGTGTTTTTGGTATTTTCGATTGTATAATTGCAAGACAGTAACAATGCAGCAGGTAAATGGTAACAAGTAAAAGCTCTCAAAGAGAGAGAAAGCCCAATCCTCTATGTGTAAGAGGACAAGCTCAAGTGATGTGTAACTTATATGTGGAAAACGTTCCCGAGGGCGGCATGGATATTGCTAGGCATATAGATTTATTAAACAACACGTTGAATATCTTGTCTAGTTTTAATCTTCTTCGGACGGAGCTATTATTAGGTACAGCTAAATAAATAGACTAAACCCCTTATGATGGATCATGTGGCCAATTAAATGACAGCACAAGAATTATTAAGATATAAAATCCCACCATAGCATTACGCTCTAGGTCCCCGATACTAATACCCCGTAAAGTAACTTAATGATTCGGTCTCAGGCTTTCGTGTCCTCCCAAGTCTCCCTCACGCCATTACACTACGGTGTTCTCCTATGAGCCCATATAGGTGAAGTGTTGTGCAGTCGACGTTCGCACAACACCATCATAGAATCACACAAAAAGATAAACACTAGACAAAATACCAACACATGTCATATATAAATCATTGCCAATTCATCCTATGCCCTCAGGAACATACGGGAACTACTCACAACGTGCAAACATGGTGATATTCAGTGGCATAAGTGGTACAACACAATCTGAAAATATAACTTCACCACCAAATAATGACAAGTACTCAATCACAAACATGAATAGTAGCACAAGACAAGTATCTAGGGTATAGCAACTCTCAAACTACGAGGGGACGGAGTGGATCACGGAGATGATGATGGAGATGGTGCTGGTCTTGGTGATGGTGATGATGTAGAGGCCTCCTCCCACGCCAAGGAGGAGAGGTGATGACGATGACGATGATTTCCCCCTTCTCCGGAGCTCCGGAGCAGCAGGATCTGATCCCCCTCGGAGGGAATCAGGAGTTTCGCCGCCGCCGCGACCTCGGATAGTCTCGTAAAAATTAGGGCGTTACTTTTCGGGCGAGACGGAGACCTCGTTAAAAAGCCCCAGGCGAGGAAGTGCCCGAGGCTCCAGATGGTGGGCCCCACGCGGCCAAAGAATCTGGCCGCGTGGGCCCCCCTTTTGGGCCTCGTGGCTCTCCTCCCTTCGATCTTCTTCCCACTGCTGTTCTCCCGATGAAAAACCAGCTGTGCAATTTTCCTTTTTCCATTTGGGTCCCGTAGCTCCTGAAACATTAAAAACAAGAAAAAGGAGGTTTTCTGCCTCCCAGAAATTAAATACTAAAAATAGGGACTTTGTATGAAAGTCCCATAAATCATCTAAAACATGTAAAAACAATGATATAACAATGCCAATAACATTCTAACATGATAATATAAGTTGTATAAATGATGATATAAAATGCACGTATCACGCCCTCCTCCTCCGGTGATGCCAGGCGTCTTCTGAGCCAGGCCGATGTGGAGGAGGTCATTCATGAGCTGGTGGTGCAGCACCTCCGGCGGATCTACCCGCAGATCTACCAGCCGAAACTCATCTGGAGGAGTAAGTGGCCGATCGGGAGGAGGAAGTGGCCGATCTAGAGGAGGTGGAGGATCTGTAGGTGGTGTCTGATTTGGAGAAGGAGGAGAAGGTGGATGTCGACGAAGGAGAAGGAGGTGATTGCGTCGCAGCGCGCTGGTAGCATCGCAACGCATCTGGTAGAGGCCTGCACCTCCTCTCTCGCCGGGTGAAAGGTATAAATCTTTCTGTGACCGGCTGTGATGCCGATGAACTAGGTTCTACGTATGAGCATTTTTTGTGACTGCTCTGCCACCGAACAGAGCAGTTCCTGGATATTTGCCGCTGATCTTAGCAGTTGCTCGAAAATGGCAACCGAACAGAGCAGTTGCTGGAAAATAGCCACCTTTTTTATATCCAGATGTATTTTGTATATTTCGCTAATCTTTTTTCTTTCACGCAGGAGTTTATTTCGGCAACACTGCATAAAAGTACCAACGTACCATTCCGAGAACCAGAAACCTTGAGGCACGGAAACTTCAGGGATGCTGGTCTTGGAGCGGGTACAACGACGACCAAGAGCTTATTTAAGCCAGCCTTCCATCTTGTTAGGTTAGTTGCTTATAGGTTTAGAGTTCATGATTGTAGTCAAAGTGTAATAGGTGATATTACATTAGGCCAATGTGTGCTAGATATGATTGTAGTCAAATTGTAAAAAACGGTGATATTATTGTATACCAATGTAATGATGGCATTTGTTCTATGTTATGAATTGAATAACGTTTTAGTGCATTGTGCAATCAGCTTTTCATGTATTATGACATATAACCGAAATAAGAGAAAAACTCAGTGCAAACGGGTAGATGGAAAACTCCTTATCTGATGAAGGAAAACTAAAGCAACGGAGCTCTGCGCGCAACCGGTTCCAAATGGAGACCTCATCGGAAACGGTTTTTCGCCTCCGTTATCGATGAGGGCCTTCACATCAGCCACGGGGCGGGGACACGGACCCTTTTTCCGTTGCCGATGGGGTTTTTGGCCCGTTTCCGATGTGTCGTTCTGTACTAGTGAGGACACATGGCATTCGGCAAAGATGGAAATTTGGCAAAGAATTTACCACACACTCACCAAAGAGGTAATCGGCAAAAAAGTGAGATACATGTCCCACATAATTGTGGTTTAACGTAAGGGGCACTATTTTATCATTTTTTTCTTCTGTTATTTTTCCCACTGATGTATTTTCCGCGACATAGTTCATGATAATATGACCATCCTTGGCACATAAATGTATCTTTCCATACCAAATAATATTGGCAAAAGGGTTTTCCACCTTTATTTATGATTTTTTTTCATTATCTTACCGCTAAAAGGGCCTCTTGTGAAGCAAGTATAAATAATATGTTGCAATATGACACTATTCTAATTTTAATAAAAAGTAGACCATATTGGGTGGCAAATTTCCAAAGATTTTAATTTTAATTTCTAGTTATTTTTCTGAGTTAAATGAATTTCAATCAATTTTTTGAAAGTTATTCAAATCTCAACTACACGTGTGTTATATTTTGGTAGGAAAAATTGCGAAAAAGTAGTTTTTAATATAGCCAAGTAGGGTCTTATGCAATTTCCACATATGGTGTAAAATAATTCATGTCCTTGGTATGAATAGAAGTGCCTGCGATTTTGAACCCATTATTTATAAAATCGAATAAAACTAACATTTTTTAAAACACAATGCCTTAGCACCGAGTCCTTTTATATGTATTTTTTGCCATGAAATGATAAACCTGAATTTTTTATAATTTGATAAATTACTTACATAATTTCTCATCATACATTTTCATGGATAGTAAATGATAATGTGACAATATTTGGCAGAAATGTACACATTTCCATGCCAAACAATATTTCAAAAATAAGTTTCATTTTCTCGTTACAATTTTTTCATTTTAGAAGTGTCAATTTTTTTTTGTGAAGCAAGTGTAGAAAATATAGTGCATAGTGGCACTATTCCAATTTTACGCAAGGTATACCATATTGGATGGCCAATTCCCAAATATTTGAATTTTGTTTGTAACTACTTTACTCATTATAAGGCAACCAAATAATATTCTACGCAATAGCCCTAAAGAATGGTTAAACATTCAGATCCTTGATATGAATAGATGTGTCCGCGATTTTGACACGATTATGAAAAAATCAAATGAAATGAATGAAAATTAAAAAAGCAATCCTCTCACACGGGGTCATGTTATGTGTAATGACAAGAGAATGATAATCTTGAATTTTCAAATCTCTTAAATTCTTTACAAAATGGCCTATCATGTACAACATTCATGACTTTCAAGTGGAAGGACTAATGGCTCTATTTTGTAAACAGTTTTGCAAGGAATTTTGAAAAGTTTCACCTAGGGTTTTGCTTCTTTTTTCATCCTTGCTCGCAAATATTTATCAAAGATGGGAAAACCTTTTTTACATGTAGGATTGCAGGACTACGCAATTTAGTAAGGTTATGGATCCATAATTGGATGATTTGAGGAAAAGGAACAACTTAAAGTTGCATACTGCATTTTGGCTCTCTACCCACAGCTGCCAACTTCTACCTCAAATCCAAACCCCTCCCCTTGTCTCGCTTCCCTTTCTCTATCCGCCCGTCGCCCCTTCCACTCTCTATCCTTAATCCCCGTCGTCTTCCTTCACTAATCTCTACTGTTTGCATAATGAGGTCGTCTTCAATCGATGCTCCCGTCGTCTGGTGAGCCGACGCCACCCTGCTGCTACTCTTGCCGGGTCGTCATCTGGTCTAATGGGCATTATCGATGCCATGCAGGTTCCCATTGCTATTCTAGTGCTCCGGGAGGCGTCGCCTTTGCCACGACTGGTAAGACACCGGGAGACACACCACAAGTCACCGCGGAGTGGTGCCCGCACGATTGCGCCGAGTAGGAGGTCATGACCATGTCGTCTCGACACCGCAACCGTGAGGAAGACTGACCAGGGAACCCGGCTACGTCGGCCAACGCCCTCCTATTTTTTGGTCTACTCAATATCTTTGTCGAATGCCAGAAATCAGAACATGCGTTCTACTGCCTGGTCTCTTTCAACACTTTTTGTCGAGCACAAGGTTTTAGTCATCGACAAAACCTTCTACGAGTGCCCCACATAATGCACTCGACAAAGCACCCCTTCTCGGTAGGGGATATGTCAATGCATGTATGCAAGAAAGGCCCATGGCACACGAGAAATGTCGAAAATCCGGTAGTATAACAAACTTGTAGTTCCTGCAAGCCTAACCCTAATAGAGAACTAACAGCCTCGAAGCAACCAGGATTTGCTTGACCCACTGACTCACTTGCCCATAGAGAGGGTCACCCAAAAACAGGGAAGTACCAGGATCATGAATAAATAGTTGCTAATGTTTCTGGAATATCTTCCTCACAACGCTTAACTCAGTACTTCTATAGATGATTTTGCAGAATAGGTCGATTACGTCCGCACGCACACATGCAGGTTGCGATTGAACTAGCATCCTATACATGAATACATCATCAATTGCACTAGCACCTCTGGCTTTGATATAGTCGTCTTCAACAGTTGGCTACCTCCTTGACCTCTTGTAAAAGGAAAACGAAACTATAGACCATGAGAAATAGTACTCCATCCGTTCACAATTATAAGATGTTTTAAAAACACATTCTTTTCGGTGTGTAGTTTCACTCGTTTTAATTCGTATACAATCCACATTTGAAATATCTAAAAATATATAATTGGAACGGAAGGAGCAAGTACAAAAGAGTTTTCAAGTAGATACCGGCGGCGGAGTTTTGTTTTTGTTGTCCGCCCAAACAGGCCAACGAGCCGATCACAGGAGAGAAAGGATCGACAAAGCATGCCACTAGGGCAAAGGGGAGAGAGAGATGGAGGAGCATAAAGACAGCCAGACAGCAGCAGATCGTGGCGTGGTCGCAGCTGGATCCTGAGCTGTCCTGCTGGTGGCGTGAGTTGTTTTCTGTTTTCTGTTTGCCCCCACTACCCGATATGGGCTGCGCAATTAAACAAGGCCATCCAACCTGTTTTTCGCCACACGCACCAACTCCACCGCTAGCTCATCTATCGTTATTTATTTCTCCATCCATTTCTTTTGTGCAATGTTATTGCTTCTTCACAACAACAACAAAAAAAAAAACAGAAGCAAAATACCACTTGAGGATTTTAATCTAACTAGCCAAAACATCCAAGCTCTTTCTCAAATGGTATTTCTTCTTCACAACAATAAAACAAAAACAAAATACCACTTGAGGATTTTAAACTAACTAACCGAAACATTCAATATGTAAAAAAAACAACCAAAACATTCAAGCTCTTAGTAGTTACGCTTTTTTCACGAATATAAAGAAATGGGTTTGTTTAAATCTCAGTCAATTGAAATTTTATTAAGTGTGAGTCACCAAAGTGCAACCACAGTTTAAAAGTCTAAAAGAAAAGTGTAACACGTTCCAGTTACACATTGATGTCTAGAAAAGTGTAACTAGATGCGAGTTGCACTCTTCTCTTAATTGTGGTTACACTGTTCTCACTTGACCGAGATTTAAGAAAAACTCAATCGACCGAGATTTAGCAAAACCGTAAAGAATTAAGCGAGTTTAATAAATTGTGTTGATGTCTATTGACATCACAAATTCTATGTAGATCTACCACTGGCTTAAACTGTAAACAATTGACACGAATGGCTATTCAGTTACGGATTTTGATTTGTATGTGAAGTTACAATGGTAGTGAATTTTATCAAATGGTCAGGAAATTGATAGAAGCAGGCTCTGATATGTCATGCCATGTCTGGGATCATGTGTCCTAGATACTTATTCATTAGTAAATAGCCAAATACAATATTTTCTTATAAGCCAAATTCGAATACGTCGAAATCTCATTGGTAAAATAAATCAAGCAAGTCTAAAACAAATCATGTATACCATCAATTGCTTGCTAAAAGTGCTAGTTTATTAGTATATTACTGCTCTATTTGACAACAATCAAAAAGTCCTATTTGAAAATAGAACTTATTCTTATGATTTTTGTGTGTGTTTAGGGTTGTGAACTTGAGCCACGCCGGGGTACGCACAGCGTTAACTCTCTCTCCACTAGTATTGGGCACCCCCTTCCCCACATGGAAGACAATAATTCTCATCGGAATCTCTCGCCGTCGATCGCTCAATCTGACGGCTGCTTTTCATCCAAAATTTCCTCAAACCCAATTTTGTCGCTGTTGCAGATTAAAAACTCTAACGAGGCACTAATTAATTGATTTTTCTCCACCAGTATACAATTTCTCCATTCGTCTCCGCCGCTCTCCCCTCCTCCTCATCTCCTCCCGTAAGCTCTAATCCCCCGAAGATTAGCTCTGATAAATCCGAGCAGCTGCAGATTAGTACAAGGGTTTGATACCCGCAAATCAGGGGTGGGTGGTTGGAAGAATCGCTGCCGAATTGGTGAGTATTTTTGTGGGTTTTGGTTGTTTCTTTTTACGATTCTTGGTGCGGCCTTGTTCGTTCTTGATCCGCCTCGATTTGTACGCTATTTTTTGTGATTTGATTATTTCTGCTGCGTTTCTTTGGCCAATTTACACCTTCCCGGTCGGTCCTTTACGTGTAGCTCGGATCTTGACCGCTTACAATTAGATGCTTGCGATTGAAAAAAAATTCGAATCATTGACGCGAATTCTCCGTAGAGGAACACGAGTCAAATTATTTTGGCATAGTATTTGCTGAGATCTGTGGGTACAGCTGTGAATTGGACTGCCTCGATTCGATGCAAGCTCGTGTTAGTTTAGTGTTAAATTTGCTCAAATCTTGAGTTATCTCACAGATGTGCTGTTTGCTGTGTGCAGTTTGGTCGAGCAAATGATGATGGCGAATGCGAAGCTCCAGAAGCAGGCGCTGCTGCCGCCGCGCAGCCCGTTCTCGACGGCGGCGTCGCCGTACCCAGACCACGGCCCGATCTCCAGGCCACAGGGTGCGACGCACCACCGGTTTGGGCATGGCCACGGCCATGGGCACCACCAGCGCACGTCGTCTGAGAGCATCATTGAGGAGCAGCCGTCGTGGCTCGACGACCTGCTCGACGAGCCCGAGACACCCGTGCGCCGTGCCGGGCACCGCAGGTCGTCGAGTGACTCGTTTGCACTGTTCGACGGAAGTGCTGCCTCTGGCTCATTTGCCAGTGGTTTTGAGGAGATGGGCGGAGGAGGGCAGGCTGCGCCGTGGGGTGGCGTGCAGGAGTACTATGCCAAGCCAAGCTCATACGGGAGGCCCCAGGGCCGGCCATGGGAGCAAGGCATGCCGAATTTGGCAGGTTACAGGCCAGGACCACCAATGCCGGCGAGGGAGAAAGTTGGTGGGCATCACGGGCCACTGGCCGCGTTGAGGGATCATGAGCATGCCATGGACAAAAGAGCTCTTGATGAACTCGGGATAGAGAGGAAGGAGGGCGTGCTGCCAAAGTACGCACAGTCGGAGGCAGACACTAAGCGTGCAAAACAGTGAGTACACTTCTGCTGCATGATTGCATCCATGCTATCACTTCTAAGACTCTGTTCTGAAATTTTACAATCGATAACCATTAACGATGATAGCCCGAGGAGTTCAATCCATTTCCGATAATTTTGACGACATACAACAGGCCCACCCTTTTGCTGTAGGTTAGATTATATTATAGCATCAGAATGCTCTGGTGATTTTGCTATTTTGAAGTCCATCGCTATAAAACAAGTGTGTAGTCATTTAATTATTCTTCTGTATAGTTGCATGGCACATTTGATCATGGTCGCCAGTGGTATCTCCAGGAACCCGAGTTAGATGGCTGACAAATAAATCAATACATTGTGACAATATTAATAAGAGGGGCCAAACCAAAGTATGTAATACTAGACAACTCATTGAGATTTTAAGGATAGACAAGATGATAAGCATGCACTTAGGAGAACATGGGAGGAAAAACATGGGGGAACCCTGACCCCTGCCAGTCCCCCATCCGCAGCTGATGGTCGCACCTGCTAGGCAGGGGCGGAGCTGGAGCTCAAGTCACCCTGATGCACCACTTTACTAAAGCATAAAATTTTCAAGCGAAAAATCTACTTTATAAGATTATGGTTTGTAAATGCTAACGCAGATAATGTCACATAATTAGAGATAACGTATAAATACAAAAGATTATTAATACAAAACAAAATTCTTACCATATTGATGAAACAAATGACAAAAATTACCTGAAAATGATGTCTTGTATTTTAAAATTCCAAAATACATCATCAACACTAGGGCTCAATAACCTACAAGATAAAAAGTAGACTTGATTTTCAACTAGAATATAATAGAATGACGAAAATTATAGTACTCAAGTAGATAAATTTTGCACATTACCTTCTACTATTTTAGTACATCCAATTATCTAAAGCCATAAAATACTTAATCACTTGATCATTGGTGACTTCTTTCAAGATTTTATATTATATTAGTTTCCTCTTGCTTGGATCATACTGAATCTCATTTTTCCAGTTCATATCTTCCAGAAAATCTTCTGATGGTGTTTTCTTTTGAGAAGAAACCTTTCCACAATATACATGCTTCTGATGAATAAATGTTTCACTTAGACTACAGAATTCGCCTAAGTAAATGATACATATAGGTACACCCTACTTCCGCAGCTACTACTTGCTTCCTCCATTCAAGTACAATTGGGGGAAATTCCTAGACTTTTCTGACAACCCTATATAATTTATTTTATGATTGGAATGATACAACCCCTAGCCACAATTTTCATATTTCATCTGATAGCTAGCAACAATTTTCGTAACAAAAATGAGGATACTTTAGGATTTACCGACGGTAGAAATTGAATCTGTAGAATTTTGATCGATCGAACAGCCGGACAATTGAAGAGGAGAGGCGAGGCGATAGGCTGGGCAGGCATTGGCCGGGCGATGGCCAGTGATCAGATCGGAGGACCTGCGAGCTGCGTGGCCGCTTGCTTGCTGCCAGCCTTGCGCGGTTGCGCCCTAGGCTGCGTGCGTGCGACGACCGATGCAGAGTTCTCGTTCAGGTTTAGCACTGCGCCCCTAGTGCGATGCCTCTTTTTAGCCTTTGATCGATTCGATCGAGTAAACCATCTGGCGTACCAGGCCACGAGGGCATGCAAGGCTCGGGCGTTTGGGACGGCCGACGCTGGCCCAGCGGCCACGTCCAGCCAGCCTGATGCACCACGTCCGAGCTAACCTGATGCACATTCACTTATCGGAAGGTAAGCTTTGGTAAAAAACAATTCCTCCCGTATTCCTGTGCATCAGGGTACGTCCACTGGGCTCCGCCCCTGCTGCTAGGATAGTGCAAATATGTACTTATGTCTTACTACCTCCGTTCCTAAATATAAGCCTCTTTAGGCTTTTCTTGATTCGTACATATGTAGACGTATTTAGACACATTTTACTGTGTAGGTACACTCATTTCACTCCGTATGTAGTCCACCTTGAGATATATGTAAAACATCTTATATTAGTGAACGGATGGAGTATTTCATACATTAGTTGTGGTGCATTTGATCATGGTTGCACAAGAGATAATGGATATAGTGTCCTGTGGCAATATAAATGCAAAGCAACATTTGAATATTTTCCCTGTACTTTTGTTTTGCGGGGAGTCTTAAATCAGACGTGCTCGTCTGTACATTGCACCGCTATATTGATTGGAATTAAGGCATGATGATTGATATTACTTTATTTAATTAGCTTAGAATACATTTCAATATTCCCAATCTGCAAGTTGTAATAGCATGGTTGAACATTTCCATATTTTAATTCACCTTTTTTTATCTTATCGCTTGCAGGCAATATGCTCAGAGGTCTCGTGTTCGGAAGCTCCAGTATATTGCAGAGCTTGAGGGTAAAGTCCAATCATTACAGGTGAGCTCACGGCAACAAATCAATTTTGATTTATGTCCCACAATTAAGTGTTGTATTTGACAAATAAAAAATATTCATGTCTGAATAATGCAGTCAGAAGGAATAGAAGTTTCTGCTGAAATGGAGTTTCTTAATCAACAAAATATAATGCTAGACTTGGAAAATAAAGCCTTGAAGCAAAGGCTGGAGAGTATAGCTCAGGAGCAAGTAATTAAACGTGGTAAGTATGCCGAGTTTTATTTTTTTATCTTAATTTATAGGATATTCTATATGATTTCTTCTGGGTAGGAGAGATACGGAAATACTGTTGAAATAGAATGTGTTCAAATTCAGAAGAGATGTCTTTAATTTGTAAACTTTAGGCGAGGTAGCCTTAGAAAAGTTTGATATCAAACGCTAAATGGACTCAAACGATAGCTCTCTTTGTTTATTGTTCAAAGACCTAAGGAACCTTGAATTTTACAAGTTAGAAACAAAATTACTACCACTTTTCTGAGCTAAGGTTGCAGCTTGGTCTTAGTAGGCCGGTATGTGGACCTTGGCTAAGCTTTGGAGAGGATACAAATAGTCCATCTTTCTTTGATAATTTCTCGAACATATTAGCGTCATGGATAACACCGATGGAACCAATGATTGCTGAAATTCTAATTAGTCAAATATAGTTTTATGAGATTTCGGGTTGAACCTCTGTATATTCATGTATATGATTCGTATAGCCCTATGGGCCCATTCAAATTTCAAGTACATGGTCAACATGCCACTGATTGTATTTCATGTTATGTTATTAACTTGTCCAACGTCTTTATTTCAAATAGTGAATTGCTAGCAAAACGACTCATTGGTAATCTAAGGAGCTTGCATTTCCTAAAATAAGTTGAGAGATTGATGCCTTAGTGAGAAATTGATGTGTACGAACATCTCTTCTGTGGAAGATTCAATTAAATGGGACTAATAGAGTTCTTTACTGAAAGCTGAATACGGCTGACCATTTTGCCTTAAACATTGCAGTTCAGCAGGAGATGTTTGAGCGGGAAATTGGTCGTCTCAGGTCGTTGTATCAGCAGCAGCAACAGCCACCTCAACCTCCTACTCTTGGTCGTAGTAACAGTAGAGACCTTGACTCGCAGTTTGCAAACATGTCTTTGAAACACAAAGACACCAACTCTGGGCGCGACTCCATCTCTGGCCCTCTTCGTACTTAGTTCTTCAGCCTTTTGTTCTTGTGTGTTCCACACCAGTTGCCACCACTCCTAGAGCACCTGTCTTGTGGCTGTGAATCTGCACCAAGATTCCTTGAAGAAAAAAGCATCAGTAAAGGAGGAGAACACTTGGAATTGTGTCCCCATCACTTGGTGAATGACTCTGGAAAGGCTAATAACTGTGGATCTGATCTTCATTCTTTCTATCGGAATATGCACCTGGCTGTCATCCTCAGCTAACTGCCATTGTTGATGCTAGACCAGTCGGAGGTGTTTAGGGTTTTCTTTGTAGCCGGATGCGTTTTGTGCATCATTGTACCATTTCGTATCCTTGGGTTCTCATTTGTTCCCGTGTTTCTTGTTTTCCCTATGCCGTCTTCTTCGTGCATCTTAGCTGTATTTGCATTTAGTCTGTTTAATTTGTCAATGGAATGTGGAGCACTAGTCTGTATCTCATACAGATGCTTTTATATGTGCCACATCCTTGAGAACTGTATTTTGTGTCGTTGGTAATTCAATAAGCTAGTGCAGATGAAGTATTAGCATTCTACAGATTTGAGTCTGATGTTGACATGCCGCAATTTCACTTTTAAAATCAGTTGATTGTGCCGTCCCGTTGCAGAACGTATCTCATTTCAGAACGAATTCACTGTGAGTTGGAAGAAACAAAAGGGACAAGTTTCATCTATAGATAACTTCTCTTTGCGTTTGATTTATCAATCCTCTGGATAAAATGAATTTTGTCTTGAATTTTTGTAAACAACTAGAACTTATATTCGTTACTGTCACAAAAAAGAATCAATAATACCATACTAATAATCAGAAACACAAAAAAATAATATAAATTTGATACTGACGCAAGGTAAAACTGCAAATACAAACCAGCTTGCCGACAGGAAATATTCGCTGGTCCTATGCAAATTAGTGGAATACAATATATTAATTTCTATGGATTTTAGGCATCATTTTTTTTTAAAACTCTGAATTGCAACCCTATAAGAACTGTATGGAATTCATGCAGTTGAACAGAGATCCTCAACCGCTTTTCAAGTTGATTGGGTGCTGTCTTACTATCTGTGGTTCTGGAATCCAACGACACAACATTTCAGCGAGACTATTCTTCCAATCCCATCCAGGAAATCCAGCTCATTATCAATTCATAGCAAGCTGTAATATCTCAATGTTCTACTAACGAACTCAGTAACAGTACATGGACAGATTACAGCTCTAATAACCAATGTCCAGACATCCACGTAGATAGACACCTCAAATGACAAAATCACCACTAATCCGCCATGCTGATCCCGATAAACAGGGGTGCCGCTAATCTTCATTGCTGGTTCGAATCAACATCCATCTGTTCTGCAGGTATGTTTGATTTAAAATCCGCCACTGCTTTGTCAAAAGTTCCCCTGACATGCTGGCCCATCACCATCAAGTCCTGTAAAGCATCTTTCATTACATCCTTTGCTGGATCTCCTGAAAAAATAACGAGGACACGCCAGGAGAGAGTCAGAAGAGAGCGTGAGCACTTTCTTCTGGGGATTAGAAGAATAATCAAACTGGGAAGTTGTTAGTGGGCAATGAGTTAATATCAATAGTTTTGGTACTCAGGTTAAATTTACTCAAAAAAGAAACATCAATTTAACTGTACGGTTTGTAGATAAAGACGAAGACCCAACAAACTATCCCAAACGCATTGTAACATCCTGTATGACGATAAATTTATTCAATACTAGCTACCAGGGGCCTTCCGGTTCAGCTCCCAATCCAGGATCCTCGGCCAGAGCCAAGCCGAACGCTCTTGGCTCCATGTTTTCGTGAATCCGGACAACACGAGGAGCGGAGCAGCCTGCACTTTATTTTTATGGAGCTGAAAGAATCAGGGCATCCGTGTATGTCCATGAAATCCATATGTGTTTATGTGTAGTGTCGATTCATAAGCTCTGTGTGTATCTGCATCTGCAGTCACATATTCCTCAGACCCAGGTTGTTTATGTGCTGAACTGCTGAATTCTTGTCGATTCATCATTCATGAGGTCCATGCATACTTATGTATTGGTGAGATTTATGTATGTTGCTTGGATCAGTTAAAGTGCAATCTCTGTTTTTTCAATTACAGAGTTTTGTTCAACCGAATCACACTTGTTCATTTCTAGTCGCTTGGCTTCATGTCAAGTCTCTCCTGTTCATGTGTTCTCTTTCACAAAAAAAGCACACACAAAAGAAATGACCATATCATCTAGTTAAAAACTTAAAATTAGTTAATTGTTAAAGAAATGACCATATCTCCTGTTCATGTCAAGTCTCTCATGTTCATGTTTCGTTGTTGCCATTTATTTGTGAAGACAGAACAAAAGGTAGCATGGTCCACGTGACCACAAAGTTATTTTCTTGCATTTATGGAGCCAATGTATAGCCAAACATTTTTTTGAGCTGGATCTAGATCCTGGAAGAAATGGATCTTCAGAGAATCCGGATCAGGGAGCTGGAAAATAAGGATCCAGAGCTCTATCAAACAGAGCCAAGGTATTAGAAACCAACTACCTACTCAAGATACAACTGAGGAAGTAGCACAGAGAATGTGATTCTTGCAATTTCATTCAACAATTATTCAATGTAAAGCACGTCTAAAAGCAATGGTTAAGTCCACAGGATTTTCAAATGAAATATCAGGATAATATGACACAATACAGTACCTGTAGTCTGAACTCTTATGTTGACCTTCTTGTCAGCAGGATGAGGGATGCTATATCCACAAAAAGCTACCCTTGGGCTGTGAGTACAAAATGGAATCAGAAAGAGAGAATTGAGAATACTGAATTAATATATTCAAACTTATTTCTAGTTTCTAGACACTAAATGGTATTTGTAAGGGTTTTAGCTTCTGGTAGAAGTATAACTGAAGACCTTTGACGCTTTTGCGAACTATAATGCTACCAAACAGTTAAGCAAAGCAATATGACTTCTGATTACACATATTAAGAGTTCCACTTGGAAGGCATAGATGTTTTCTATTTATTTAGAATTGAACTAGACCTAGGGGTCCCCTTAACACATTCAATTGGAAGAAGTATTATCTGCTGAGGTAAACTTCATGCACATACCAAACCCATCTATTAATGTCAGGCTAGTTACATGAGGGAAAAATAAAATGCTAAGCTGACCATGTACCGCTGACCATGTACCTGAGTTTATCAACACATGCCAAGATGTTTGGTACTCTAATCTTAGGCCGTGTAACTTGAGTACTAGATATACTATGTTGATTAAACTAAGTTAATACTCCAAGTATATGACCATAAATCGACACCATGTTGACAATTATATCAACATATCAAAATGGTTTTTCTATCATATGGCCTAATTATATAAAGCTTTTTCCTCTCCTTAGTTTCTGGAGATGAAAACACGAAGTGGGTGAAACTAGAGTACATATCACCCTGCATAGGATAATTAAATAAAACAATTATAATCATCAATAGGTACTCGGCAAGGAAAAGCTAGTATGACGAGTTATTTCTGTTGAAGGCTCATTACAGTAGGACTGACATAGCTGCACATTGGTCAAGATCAGAATCGGCTGACAAATACAGTTCCTGGAACCCTTGTGCTAGGATTTACAATGGTAAATAATCATTGGGGGACAGTGACCATAATCATATCAAGATGCATACTTGGCCATCTTGCCCCTTGCTCACCAAATATCAAAACCTTGGTGAACAGATGGCATATTATTCGGAGTGTACTGAACCGGATGTCCAGTTGCTCCATCCAAGCAAGTTTGTTTCTCACTAAAATCGATATTACCCATCACAAGTCCATGCTAATCTCTGTCTTCACTATATCCCAACATTGCAAGAAGCTAGAAAAACAGCTAGTAGTAGTCTAGTACTGATACAAGAACACAGTTTATTTTCCCTAATCACGCTTCCGAGGTAGGATTCGCAACACCTCACAAGTAGGGTTCGATTCTTTTAGAACACGGGAGCGGAAAAGGATGAAGAAACATCACTCACTCCTGGTTGAGGACAAATCTGACGGAGTTGGCGAGGGTGTGATCCTCCTCCATGATGGAGAAGGTCGACGCGGTCGAATCAGTCACCGAACCGTGCTCCATCACCGCTTCCCGGGGGTTGAGGCGGACGTAGAAGGGATTTCTCACGCGGGGTGTGCAGGAGGCGAAGGACGGGGGTTACTGATGGCGGCGGCGGCGGCGGCGGGGGCTGTGGTAGGGAAGCAATTTTAACGTGGTAGCAGTGGCAGGGACGTGGGGATTCTCTATTTTGCGGAAAATCAGAAATATGGGCCTCTATGCGGGAAATGGCCGAGTTCGGCCGTAAACCCCTTCGTGGGCCTCCCGTACCTCTCGTCTCCGGCAAAGAGAAGTTTGCAACGCCCTCCTAGCAGCGACCTCCGGAGATGGCGGCGGCGGCCGACGAGGCGTGGTGCCGGGAGACTGTTCCTCGGGTGATGGAGCTGGTGAGCCCACGTCTTCCTCAGCGTGACGCCTGCGCCCTGCTCTCCGTCAGCCCCTGGTGCCACCGCGCTCTCACATCCAACCCCAAGCTCTGGGAGGTGTGTATCACGGTCCCCTCCTCGTCTACCTCCCGCCGCGCTTTCTCCTAGAAGGCTATTATAGCTAGCTAGATATCACCCCTCCCGTTGCACAATCCCCTATAGGAGGAAAATAGAGCTCGCATGAGCTTATTTGATGCGTGATTTCTTGATTCAGTTTTAGCGCAGTGAAAATGTGACAGAGCACCTGTTCTTGCCAAGTTCACGAGAATCAATTGCTACGGTCATACGAAATTGATGTGAGCACCAGCCTCGGGCGGGCAGTATACCCTAACTGAACAGTGAGGACAACAGGCGGAGTGGACTATAGATGGCGCGTTGAGTGAATGATGTAGTGTTTTCACCCAATCAGGTGTCATAGTAGGTCAATAGGTCTAATATGACGTTCCTTGCGAAATTTGGTGCTGGCTTTGATATGGACGCAAAAAAACAGCTAGTTTGTGGCTCTATGCAGTGATGTCATGAAACTAATAGTGTGTCAACACATTGAACTGTTTGACCTTTTGAGTCTACTATGTACGAGCAAATTGCAAATAACAACAATATTTGGTGACAAAGTTGCACAAAACACAAAATCAAAACAACTTTTGCGGCTGATCCCAACTTTTGGGCTCATAGGTTGCAGCGCATAAAAAGATGATTAAGGGCCCTTAACAATGTATCCGACATGTAGGTCCAGATTTCTGGAGCGTATACCACAATTATATGTCAATTTTGAAAAAAAGGCAGCATAACGGTAGAAACCATAGAGATTATGCGCATACAAAATATTTGAGCATCAACATAGAACATATATGTATCACAAGTTAAATGACTCATGGCGCTTTACAAGCTCCATTTTTTTAATTTTTTTTGTGGTATACGCCACAGAAATCTGGACCCGCATGTCGGATACGCTGTTAAGGGTCCTAAATAATCTATTTGTGTTAGTTGCAACTTATTAGCCCAAAAGATGGGGTTAGCTGCGAAAGTTGTTTTGATTCTGTGTTTTGTGCAACTTTTTCACCAAACATTGGTGTTATGTGCAATTTGCTTACTATGTACGAATGTGTCTTTACCAAATTAATTATTATAGGTACTTGACCTGCATGAGATGAAGAAAGCCGGTGAGCGACTTATTTCAGCACTTTCACTGGTAATCATCGTCCTAATTTCTAAGTCTTCTTGATAATATTTTGTTCAGTTTTTATGGTCATTTCTTGTATCTTCAGTGGGAATAATGTTAACTAACCCTTGTTTCTACATACTGTAGTGTATTACAACTTCAAATTTAGATCCTATCTGACTAGCTCTTTTGTGACACGCGCTGTTCCATTCTTATTTAGGCAAGGTATCGTCATTTGAAAGTAGTCAACCTTGAATTTGCTCAAGATGTTGACGACCGGCATTTTCTTCATCTAAAAGAAATGGTGAGATTTCCGCTGCCTTTTTACTTCTTAGATATTTTTTTTAGCTATGACATGAAGCTGCAACTGGTTTAACACGCGATGATTTACAGGGTGCTATCTTACTAGAAGAGTTGGAATTCCTAAACCTAAATGCATGTCAGAGGATCTCTGATAAAGGAATTGAAGCTGTTACCAGTCTTTGCCCTAATCTTCGGGCCCTCTCTATCTATTGGATTGTTGGGTACATAGCTTGCTGTATGTTTCCCTTACTTTACACAAGTAGCACGTCTAATCATTGGACTTTTTTGGTGGGTCAGATTAACAGACGCAAGCATTGAACACATTGTGAAGAACTGCAAGAAGATAATGGACCTGAATCTGAGTGGCTGTAAGGTAGTGTTACTATACAAAGTGTTTTTCAATTTACAGTGTTTCCAACAATGCGGCTGTCTATGGTTACACCAAGCTAAGCGGTTGATTCTACATTTAAGCAGTTATATATTTTAATACATCAGTCTCCAAAAACTTATGCATAATCAGTACTCAGTATTATGGATATGTGGTTTTTTCTAATTATTTTATTTCGGAACCTGCAACATTAACTTGAATCAGGAGCTCATATATTATTGCATGCTTACCTTTTGTTTGTAACTATAGAATCTAACTTGACCCAAATTATATGTGCATATTATGCTAAAAGTATCAAAAGAACAATGTCACTCATCAAATACAGAACAAGGTTGCTCTGCATACCCCTTTGTAGTCTCACTCCTACGTTGCATATTTGACACGTTTCTAAAAAAATAACAGGGTGATGGAGCATTAGTTGTAGATTGCATCTTACAGGCCCAGATCAATTTTTCCATGCCTCTTTACTCCACTGATTGGATACATAGATTACGTCAGAAACGACATGAGCTAATGGAAGCTTTATATTTGTGTTTGCAGAATATATCAGATAGAGGCATACAGTTAGTTGCTGATAATTATCAAGGACTACATAAGTTGGACATAACCAGGTACAGTTAGATGCTGGGACTGTTTCATTCTTAAAATTCATCAGATGTTAATTGGGATCTTTAAGTTTGCACAATTATGGTGGGGTTGGGCAGGAACATAATTTGAACACCTGAATATCCTTGATATATTTATAGGTGCATTAAGTTGACAGATGATGCATTGCAAGAAGTTCTTCAGAAATGTTCTGCTCTTGAAAGCTTGAACCTGTATGCCCTTTCAAGGTAAGAGTACTGTCAAGATAATATCGAAAAATATCTAAGAAGATAATTCTCTCTAGCAGCAATTTTAGCTTCTAACAACCTACTTTACATCATTCAGTTTTACCGACAAGGCTTATACAAAGATAGGATATTTAACCAGCCTTACATTTCTAGACTTATGTGGGGCCCAGGTAACTGTTTATTCATCTACTTGAAATTGAACTATCAAAGCATTTTCTTACTAACTCAGG
The DNA here is from genome assembly GCA_947311845.1 of Poa pratensis. Lineage (NCBI taxonomy): Eukaryota > Viridiplantae > Streptophyta > Magnoliopsida > Poales > Poaceae > Poa > Poa pratensis. The sequence continues at coordinate 47,524,835 of CAMZMU010000048.1, forward strand.
GTTCCAGAATCTAACTGACGACGGTCTTACCTGTATATCAAGATGTGGAAGTTTGAAATATCTCAACTTGAGTTGGTAAAGCAAGAGCAAACTTTACTTTTCTCTCAGTAATTTAATGAAGCGAACTTGTGTTAATTGATCTCTGTAATCACTATCTCGCAGGTGTGTACGTGTTACTGATGTTGGGGTGGTAGCTATCGCACAAGGTTGTCGGTCCCTTGAACTACTAAGGTGAGGTGGCAATTTTTGTTTTAAATATAGTGCATTTGTCGTGGCTTATGCACATTCTGTTCTGTTTATGCAGTTTATTTGGAATACTAGGGGTAACTGATACCTGTCTGGAGGCTTTATCAAAGTCTTGCTCAAATAGTCTCACAACTCTAGATGTAAATGGCTGTACTGGTATTAAGGTGAGTTGTTAAAATTATACTTTTTAAGTTTAGTAATTTTCCACATTCAATCAGTCCTCTCATTTTATAAGTTTCTTTCGATCAACTGCCTGCCGTAATGCCATTAAATTCAAAATAAAATGTTAATATCTCCAAGTGGCCTGTGACACAAACCATGAAAAATACAAATAAGAGCAAACTAGTTTAGGTCTATCCAATCCTGCTGCGCAACCCAATATTTAGCCACAAAAATAAACTAGAAACTTAATTTCTTCAAGATATTTTTCTGTATTTCGGATCAAATTAGTAGTAGCTCACATGCCTTATGCTGTCTGAATGATACTAGGCCATAGACTTCGATTTGACAGTTAATCTTAGTCTACACATGGAAGCCCTTGTAGAGGATGAGGCAGCTAGTTGGGTGAAATAGAAATTGATGTGTGAGTGGCGGAACCACAATTTCACTGCGCCCCGGGCCACTTTCCTTAACTGTAGCTACATTGAGAGCAGTGTCTGCTACAGTTCATCATCAAGCTTCAGCATTGCCGCCACGCCCCGGGCTGTGGCCCTGGTTGCCCAGGGCGTGGATCCGCTCCTGGATGTGTCATATATTTGAGAAAATAAGGGATAGTTTCTAGGTTTCCTTGTCTGGATTTTCTCCGTATATTTATCATTTCTGCATTTTAATTGATTGGCAGAGGAGGAGCTTGAATGACTTGATTCAGATGTTCCCGTTCTTGAGTTGCTTCAAGTGCACAGCTAGCAGCAGCCTGGATATTTCTACAATTACCACCATGGAAATGTCTCGGTTTGGAAAAACCGAGCAAGACAGTTTTCGCCGCCTTCTGCTTGTTTGTATGTTTATCTGAGAGAGATCGAGCAACTTTTATAATCGACTTTTGTAAGATGTGTTACATGTGTAATTGCATTGTTACCAAATTTAAAAGCTGTGAACTTGATGTTCTTGTTATTTCAATGCTGCATTATGTAGGAAGTGTATCGCATAGTTCTGTCCATTTCAATACAGTTTTAATCAGAGAGCATATAGCAATGTATAACGAGTTTCGGAGTCTGACCAAGAAATCTAAAAGCCGAGGTTATGTTTGTCTAGCAAAGAAACCATGACATGTTTACAGGGACTCAAAATCTGCTTGTACATACCCAGACGGGCTCATGTTGAAACTGATGCTATGTAACATGATGAGACTAAGTTCAGAGCCTTATCTTCAAATATTAGGTTCTTTGTGAGTGTTGTAAAAGGCCTATGTGCAAAATTGTACCCGTGTTCCAATATAATGCAGCTCCGGGGTCCTCTAGACCCCACCTCTTGTACAAAAAAAAAATTCTCGCAGTCGACTGGAGATGATGAGCAGTGAACTTCGCCACAAGATTACAGAGCAAGCTTATTATTTCTTAATGAACTGGTTCAAAGATAATGGTACTCCCTCCGTTTCACAATATAATATGTTTTAGTCTTTTCTACATGTACATGCACATGCACCCATGTATCTAGACATGTTTAAGTGCATGTGTCCATTCTTTTTTAGTACTCCCTCCGTCCATAAAAGGATGTCTCAACCTAGTCCAAATTTACATGTATCTACACACTAAATTATGTCTGGATACATGCAAATTTGTGCTAGGTTGAGACATCCTTTTATGGACGGAGGGAGTATGACTTAAAAAATCTTACATTGTGGAACGGAAGGAGTACATAGCAAGGGTTAGAATGGTATATCATTTTAAATCACCAATCCAAACCGAGCTATCACTATCCCCTGTCAATATAGCATGTTCCGAAAAATGGACATCCCCTGAACCTGAATTAGCTAATGAATACCTGAAGACAAGCTTGGAGTTCTCTTCTGTGATACGATGGTAGGGGAGTATGATGTTTGCTAGACGAACCTGTTGAACTTGGCCACGCTGCTCCAGCTGTCAGGGCCGGTGATGCCCAGGTCGGGCAGGGACTTGCAGAGAACTGGGATTTCTGCTCTCCGGCCACGCCGACGCCGACGGGTCGCCGCCGCACGGTCGTTCGCACCGACCAAGTTGTCGCGTTCCGACTCGAGTCGGACTTGGAGAGCCTCCATCCGAGAACGAGACCGGAAGTCCCTTCACCGTTCGAATCCGAAGTTCTTCTCAGGAGCGTCACTTGAACGCGGCATCTCTTTGGCGGTCATGCCATCTCTGAGGAGCACTCTCCGAGTCCGAGACGACCCCGGCCATCTCTGAGGAGTGGCAATCAATAAATATGCACCGGAATTCAACCCCACAACCCGTCAGATCACCCATCAGTCCTTTCACCAGCAAAGCGCATCTCTTTCTTCCCAGCGCGCTTGTGTTTCCTGGACGAAGAAGAGCCTCGATGGCGTCCGTCAAGCGAGCAATGGCCAAGGCTGCCGCGGCGCTTCTCCCGGGTCTGCTCCCGACGCCGCCGAGGAGCACGGTCGCCCCGTGTATCATCATCCTGCCGTCTTCCTTCGTCTCCAAGCCCAAGCCAGGCCGCGCTGACTCTGTCGAAAGGTGGGACGCGCACAAGAAACCAAGAAGCCCGGCATCGTCGTGCGGCAGCTCAAGTCCAGGGCGCGCATCCTCCTGCGAGCGCTGGGACATAAACAAGAAGATCGCCGGCAGCAGCAGCACGTCGTCGTTATCGTCGTCGAGCCAGGGAAGCAGCCGCACGTCGTCGTCATCGTCGTCGAGCCGGGGGTGCAGCGACAAGTGGGACAGCAGCAAGCAGCCGCCCAGCCGCGCATCCTCCACCGATCGCTGGGACACGCAGAAGAAGGCTCGGGACACGCAGAAGAAGGCTCGCTCGGCACTGGCCGATGCCCAGAGCCGGACGGGCGAGCAGGAGGACAAGATAAAGAGGATTGTTCCGACGGTACCGCGCATAGATCCCGTGTTCTCTGGATCGAGCTTCTTCGCCTCGCCGGAGCCGAGCATGCTTCCCATGCCAACCTTCTTCCTCTCGCGGGTCCCTGGCATGATGCATGTGCCCGCACACTAGGTGCTCGTGTCGTGCGCATCCAACCTAGTTTGCAGCTAGCGTTTACTACTGTGTGATGGTAATATGGCAATGTTTGATTCATTCATAGTAGAATTCATCGATCGAGTTGTACCTGGCTGTCAAGATTCAGAGTTTGTTGTTTCTCTTCTGAATTTTTATGACGGGATCGAAGTTGTAAATTCCATATTTGGCTTTTGAGTTTGTAATCTAAATTAGTTTTGATTATTGTCATTTTTGGCGATCGAGTTGTATTGTACGTGGCTGTCAAGCTTCAGAATTTCTGTTGTTTGTCTTTCTGAATTCTGATCAGGGCATCAAAGTTGTATCTTCCATTTTTTTTGTTGAGTTTGTAATCTCAGTTAGTTCTCAAACCTGGAATTGGCGTATCTTTACCTTGCAGAATGCTCAGTTGAGGAGCATGGTTGCGGTCAAGCAGGAGCACATTGCGCAGCATTAGCAGATCCTAGTGTAGCAGCAGCAAATCCAAGTTCATCATCATCAGCAGCAAAACCTGTCGACTCAAATCTTCGTCGGGTTTCCAGAACATTCAGCTTCCAGTTCTCAGAAGACTCCACCAGCTGCTCCTTGTGCTGCAGGCTCAGTTTTTTTTAATGGTAATACGTGTCTCATTATAAAATAAAGATCAAGTTACAAGACATGTACACACCGATTTTACAGAACTGGAAATATATGATAAATCTATAAAAAAAAACTAACGTCTATCCTCCTGCTTCGACACCAGCGAAGCGACCACCAAAGGATGGAAGACAGATCACCTCTTTACCCGAGCTCGACGCGGCTCCATCGCTGATCTGCAACTTTACGGAACTCCATAATAGTTTACAATAAGCAAAACCATAAAACCATTACCGTTGAAAGAACCAGACCGGGGCAACATGTCCCCGGACACGTCATCGATCTTCAGAACTGACACCCCCGCACGACTACGACGTCGGAGGAGGAAACCAGAATTGTCAGCCTCCAACCACAAACCCAACATAAGATCCATCATCTTCTAGTTGTCACCTGCGCAGACAACCGTCTGTGTGTACTTCTGGACGATAAATCCTCCCTGCTCCACCATGACGTCGGAGACAACGCCGCAATAACGAGGACATAACAGAAAGAGAGACACACCTGATGGGGTCACTGCCGCCGCCTCGCCGACACCACCCATGAACCCTAAAGCCGCCAATCTGAGGGATCGGCAAACAGACGATGCCATCAACTCCGACGCCATCATGAAGAACACAACCGGTGTGGGAGTGGAGCTGAGGTAGATTTATTCGTCCGGGCGCCGCTCCCACCACCCTAATGGCGCACCACGACCTGCAAAACCAAAACCCAAACTACAGAGCGGAGGAACCGGATCCCCCTCCCACCCGCCACCGGAGCAGCAGGTGGAGGGAGAGGGGACCAGCAGGAACTCCGGGACCTGACGTTATATATATTTTTCTACAGGCTCAGCTCACATTGAGCATCTTGAGTGACGCCGCGCATTACTAGAACTTTTGATCTTGCATTATCACTATAAAAAGTGTTTTCTAACGGAGCCGCGCGCCGCGCCCTACAGGATGTGCATGCGGCCAATAAGCAGCTGCCACCTATGGTAATATTTAAATACGTAGATATGTATTTCACTCGTATTCTAATTATAAGTAATATATTATATCAAGAAAATTCTTTTTATTAATAAATCTCAAAATATTTTTTCAATGGATTTCCATGATTTTTTTAAATAAATATTTCAAAAGTTCAATTTTCTAGTTATTTTTCTTATTATTTTCAGCGATATGTTATTTTTATGAAAAAGTTCAGAAATTTCAAAATTTGTCATTGAAATTTCAGTTATTTCAGAAACATTCCATACAGATTGCACTCTCTGCTGATTCGGAATTCAGAATTCAGATGAGCGGGAGCGGAAGCGGAGGAGGAGCTGAGGAGATGAAAACGAATCGGGCAAGCGACAAGGAACGCTGTCCAAGCTAGGCCTCACCTCGCTTGGGATTTCCGCTCTCCGGCCACGACACCACCGATGGGTCGCCGCCAACCAAGTTGTTGCATTCCTATTCGAGTCGGACTTGACTTGGAGAGGCTCTGTTACCGTCGTAGGCGTAAAATTGATCTACCGAGAACCAAGCAATCCGCAGCAAGATGACGACACCGAGATTTGGTAACGCAGTTCGGCGAACTCGACTACATCTGCGGGGCATGACTACGGGCGCTCCTCCCCACTGATACCGCAACCCTGGCTGCCCTAGGCGCCGGCACAAGCCGCCGGCTCCCCCTGCGTGCCTGTTGCTATCAAGTCGTCATGGGTTACACGTGTGGTGCTCCCCTCATTATATGGGAGGACGTATATAAGATATGAAGAGGAAAAGATTTGTACCTGATGTTCTCGGACAAGAGAATCCACGAGTTTGCCTTCAGTAAGCTTCAGTGTGTTGTACTCAGTTAACAGACCTTCAAAGTTTATATGGCCATAGTGTGGCACAGTGGAAGCCTCGCCTTTATCAGTCGGCTTGGATTTCTCTTCAGAGGCAACGAACTTGGTTGCAGTATTGAGGGGGGAGATCTTCTCAGTAAAGCGAGCTCCTGTGATCACGACTTCTGGATCAGCCGGTTTTTCAGCAGGAGAAGGAGAAACATTCATCTGGTCAGTTGTCTGTTCTTCATGAGTCGGCTCAGCATGTTTTTCAGGGGTGTTCTCCAAGTTATCCTCCTCAGCAATGGGAGGGCTTGGAGCGCCACTAAGAGTAGCTTTCGCCCTGAAATTGCAAGTACGAAGATAATATAAGAAAGAGCAAAAGAAAGCAAAGTTGATGAAAGTAAATACAAGTAACAGAAGGTTATATGTATTACCCGGTATTGACTTGAAAGTCACGGGGGAGGTCGTTGCTGGAGCCTGAAGAAGCTGTAAGAGAGTATGATTTAGAAACTCGGATTTGACCAGCTAAAGGATAACTATCAGAGGGATGTTTTTGTGGTTCAAAGTTGGAAAAGGAAGTACCAGGACGGCGTGGAGATGAAAGGTTTGGGATTCCCGGGTTAAGAGGATCTTCTCCAGGGGAGGACCGGGTGGCTCTCCTCTTGGTAGAGGGTTCAGCAGATCTCTGCGAAGATTTTTCAAGAAGAGTTTGGTTGAGTTTTTGCATAGCAAGATAAGAATATGGTTCTGTGGACATGCGAGAGTATGGCACCTTGGCATAGATAGTGCGAGCCTTCCTTTTTCCGGTAGCAGCTGATTCAGTGGCTTCAGAGCTACGGCCGGGTGAAGGAGTGACTGCCTTTTCAGTCGACTCTGGTATTATAAAATGGGCATCAGTGGATAAATTGGGTTGAGTTTCGTTCTCAATCAAGCTTATGAAGAAGTGGCCAAGGGAGTCAAGTTCACCTTTTTCTTTTTCTTTTTCTTCTTCTTCTTCTTCTTCTTCTTCTTCTTCACTCGAGGACAGAGCCTCGTCATCATCATCTTCATCATCATCTGCCTCAGGAGTGGCAGGGGGAGTCTCAACTTGCCACCAGTCATCAGATTCCTAGTGAAAAAATAGAAGTAAAATAATCAGTATACAATTGAGAAAGAATATGTTATTGAGATATTTATCAGTCGGGACTCACTGGTGGTGCCGGCTTATTCTTACTGAATGGCAGAAGGCCATTATCTTTGATCGTCTCAACCTTTTTAGCAAGGAAGGCCTTGATAGCCTTGTTCAGAGCAGTGTTTGGGTAGGACTTCTCCGAGTAACGGAGGGAATCAGTTAGATGGCCCGAGTAATCGCAAAGAAGCTTCTTGCGAATACTGTTGGGCTGAATTCGCCAACCCATCCACGTCTTGATCAGATCAGTTCCGCGGAGACCGTGCTTAACAAGAACGGAGATTTTCTTGAGAAGAGGCTGAAGAGCTTCTCTCTCAGTGTCAGAGGCGAAGGAGTTCATGTTGCTGTTGATAACGAGGGGCTCGACCGAATAACCCGGTAAAGGGTGTTCACCAGAAGGTATTTTGGCTTTGCAGTAAAAGTATGATTTTTGCCAATGCTTTACATGAGTATGAAGTTCGAGTGAAGGCATAGCAGAGCCTTTGCGGCGTTGAATAGAAACACCGCCACAGACTAAGAGGGGACCATTCTTGTGCTCACGTTGAGGTTTGCACAAGAATAGCTCCAGGAAAAGAGCTAAGTTGGGAGGAATGCATAAGTACGATTCACAAAGAACTATATAGTTACTAATGTTCAAGATGGAGTTGGGTCCGAGATCGAAGACCCGGAGTCCGTAGTGATGAAGAAGATCCCTAAAGAAAGGATGATCCGGGGGACGAAAACCCCGGGTGACATGTTCAAGAAAGCAGATAACTTCACCTTCCTGGAGGGAAGGCCGAGTCTCCTCTTCAGTCCCTCTCAAATCGATCTCCGACTGAAGAGGAAGAACACCAGATTCAGCCAGTTCTTCAAGATTGGATTGTGTGGCCATGGATTTGGCCCTGTTAGCCGTAATCCCAGATCTGGGCTTGGTTGTTTTCTTGATCTTCTTCGATGCCGATGCGGCGGTGCCATCACCGGGCTTGGCCTTGGCCTTAAGCTTCCTCGGGTCCTTGGGTGCCATAAGATCTGAAGATGTAGAAAATAGCAAGAAAAGAATTGGAAAATAGCAAGCTCAAGAACAGCCCGAGAAAGAACAAGCACAGATGTGAACAGAAATTCAGAAAAGGGGTGAGATCTTACCGAGCTTCAGAGATGAATGAGAGCGGCGCAGATCTCCTGGCGATGAGCTGCTGCAATGCGGTGAGTTCTGTAGCTGGTGGCGGCGCAACGAGCTTGGGTGAAACCCTAACCCTAGAATAGGAGAGAGAAAATTGGAGGTTGAAGATGAAGTGGTGCGGTGAATGGGGAAAGTAAAACCCTATTCACCGCGGCCCATTATTTATAGCCCAGGGTGAAACCCTAGGAGCGTGAAAATCGAAGCGGTAAGATTTTGTTTGACCATGGGTCAAGGACACGAGGGAATCTGTCAGGGAATGTCCCCCGGTCGTTGATTGGAGAGAATTGAGTGCGAGAGAAAAGCCGGGTTATAAGAGAACCGCCAAAAGGAGCTGGTCTGAAACATAACCCGGCCATTCAAAGTTAATGATGTTTCATTTTGTTTTCAGGAGTTTAACTAGGATAATCCCATCAGCAGCTACCCTTGGAGTAATCAGACCAAGATCAAGATTATCAAGTGAAGCAACAAATGAGCTTATTCAAGTCAAACTTGGGGACTACTGTTAGGGGGATAATAACCCGGTATACTCATGACCAAGGAAGAATCAGTCGGACAGCCCAAGGCCTGGTCCGAGTGATGTGTACAAGATATGGGCCGGGTTATAGCTGGGCTAATATGCCTAACATGACTCGTCTCTAGAAGGAAGGATCTAGAAGAACTGGAGTCCGAGTGAAGGAAGGAACCGGGTGACTTGGAGGCTACGGAAGGTCAAGAAGAACCTAGAGTAGGACTCCGGGCTCGTATGTAACTCGGTATTCATTGTAAGTTCGGGAGACCCGGCGTCTATATAAACGGGCTCCAAGAACATAGATGGACAAGTATTAAGCTCTAGTTCAAAATCATCGCTATCAAGCAAAACCCTTGTAACCTGTCTCGTAACCCGGCTCTGTTGTCGTAGCCGAGTTATCGAGACCTCGAGATCAATAACATAGAAGCAGGAAGTAGGTCTTTATCTCCAATGGAGAGGCTGAACCTGGGTAAATCCTTTTTCCCCAACGAGCGTGACAATATCCTGAAGGACCAAGGCGCCTTGCCCAATCTTCAAGTTACCCTATGGTAACATCTGCCGTGATAACCCCACGACAGTGGAGGAATTCATTTTACAGACACCGGAGGAGGTAATTGCAAAGAAGTTTGCAGTTTCAGAAATCCAAAATCAATAAAAGGTAACTTTTACTCTGGAAAGTTTCTCAGAATTGCGTAATATTTTACGGACGTCATTTTTTATGGAAATTAACGTGTGGGACAAGAAAATTGGAAGGAACGGAGACCCGAGGGAGAAAAGAGGGGGTCCCACGCGGTTAGATGCTTTGGCCGCGTGGGCCCACTCCTTTTGCCCCTCGGAGTCCCGTTCCGTCTCGTTTTCGACTCCGACGCTTCGTCTTGACCTAAAAACCATCAATATATACCCCTTTTCGTTGATCTAATCTCGCACCGAGCATTCTCGGGCGATCTTTGCTTTTGCTGTTTCTGTTTGTCAGGTTTAGCCATGTCTAGCTCCGGATCCGATCATGAGGGGGAGAGTTCCCCAAGGGAGGTGTTGTGAACCGCTACCTCAACTCCGTGATGGCACCAATGAAGACCTTGTCCTTCAAGGAGGGCGCGATGCTCATAGAGGAGGTGAAGGCTCCCAAGATCATTGGCACGGTGGAGGAGAGGCTGGAGGACCTGGAACAGAAGATCTTCAGGTATAATACTGTTGTTGAACGCAGCCTTGATGCTCATCACTTCATGAACCTAGAGCTGGAGAAGAAGGTTGAAGAGTACAAGGAGAGGCTAGAGGACTTGGAGAAGAGGTATCCACTAGTACAGAACGACACATCGGAAACGGGCCAAAAAAACCTTCGGCAACGGAGAAAGGGTCCATGTCCCCGCCTCTGTCACTGATGTGAAGGCCTTCATCGGTAACGGAGGCCAAAAACCGTTTCCGATGAGGTCTCCATTTGGCAACGGTTGTGCGTAGACCTCCGTTTCCTTAGTTTTCCTTCATCAGATACGGAGTTTGCCATCCACCCGTTTGCATTGAGCATTTCTCATATTTCGGTTACAGGATGCCACGTTTACAAATGCCACTAGATACTTAAAATCTCACAACACAAGCTCAAATACTAAAACGGTAACAGATTTCATTCATATCACAATGTAACTTTACATTTCCATCACAATTTCACCTTTACAATTGCATCACAAGATGTGACAAACATAAGAGGTAAAACGATAACAGATTTCATCTATACTAAGCCTATCATGTCAAAGGACGGAAAGAATATATGATTTCTTCCCTACATCCTTTTCCACAATCCTCGCAGCTGTCACTCTAGCTATCTCTTCTTATCTCAACTTCTTGAGAGAAGGATGTTGAAGCTTTGGACCCTATACATTAGTAAATAGAGTTACAATTGTTAAATACATATGCTAAAACAAATACACTATGAATTTAAGCAAACTGAAACGATATCTTACCTATGTCTTGAGGTGGCTCTTATTGATGAACCGGAGCAGCCAACACACGGCTTGTCAACAAGATATTGCGATGTCAGCAGCTTCATAGGATGCCTCACAATGATCATCCTTTCCATGGAGGTCACCACCGGCTCTAGATTTTTTATGCAGTGTCACCGAAATCTAATCTAATACGTCACCGATGTGACATTTCGGCGACACTGTATAAAACACTCTTACTTAAAAAAGTATTTTATGCAGTGTACCAAAACGTCACAATAGCGACGGTGGATATGTATGGTGGAGTTTGAAAGGGAACAGCTTGATATCCCTAAATGTAAATAAAGATTTATGTTAGTTCTGACACTACTAGATAGAACAAACAATTTAACACAATAATATGAAGTATACAGTAGTATATAGTGTGTACTGACCTGTGTATATAATTGGAGGCCATTATGGGAAAGTCAACAAACACTACTCTCTTGAGTAATGTTCGTTGTTTGTTCTGTGTCTCCGACTTTTTTATGCAGTGTCGCCGAAATAGACTCCAGTTTTCACATGGACTAGTTAGCTAAACTACAACCGGTTGCAAGTGCACAATAGGCAAGTTAACTACATCAAGAAATGATCTAGATAGAACTACCGGATGTGAACTGAACTACTTTCAACAAGTTAGCTAAACTACAACTAGTTGCAAGTGCACAATAGGCAAGTTAACTACATCAAGAAATGATCTAGATAGAACTACCGGATGTGAACTGAACTACTTTCAACAAGTTAGCTAAACTACAACTACTTGCAAGTGCACAATATGCAGGTTAACTACATCAAGAAATGATCTAGATAGAACTACCGGATGTGAACTGAACTACTATCAACAATTAAGCTAAACTACAACTAGTTGCAAGTGCACAATAGGCAAGTTAACTACATCAAGAAATGATCTAGATAGAACTACCGGATGTGGATCTGATACCTTCTTCACGTCGCCGTTGGATCGATCTAGCAGATCCGGAAGTGGTGGAGGCAGAGGAAGCGGATAGAGCGACGACCTCGCCGTGTCGGGCGAGATGGCGAAGACCTCGCCGTGTCGGGGGACATGGCGAACACCTCGCCGTGTCGGGGGAGATGGCGAAGACCTCGTCGTGATAGCCGTCGTCTGGGCGGAGACGGCGCCGCCACGGCGCCGGCGATGGCCGCAACGCCAGGAGGCGCCGCCACGAACAGATCTAGCATACTGGGACAGAGTGAGGAAACGAGTGTTAGGTTTTGCTCTGTACGCCCATATATATAGGTAAAACATAGGAAACGGTTCTTTAGAAGGACCGTTTCCTTTGTGTTTCTTCCACTGAGGTGTGGGACCTACGCGCCCACTCTGTGGAATTTCTTCTACTCTCTGGAATAATATTTTCCTAATCTCTACTATATGGAGAAAACCACTTATAGGATACTTATATTAATATTAGTGATTACTACATTACATACACAGTACATATTAATAATAATAAAGTAAATTACAGTTGGAGAACTTAAGCTACTTCTTGTTTTTCTTGCGCCCTGCTTCCGCGCAATCCTCGTCCTTCTCACGGCCTCGCTTATTGGGGGCCATTGGAGGTGGTGGCGGCGGCGGCAGCATATTGGAGGCGGTGGTGGCGGCTTTCTTCTCCGTCGCCGGGGCTCCCTTTTTTGGGACCGGCGCCTCCGCCTCGTCCTCCTCCTCCTCCTCCTCCTTCTCCTCTTCGGTTGACTCGTCATCAGAATCAACCTTCGGCGGGCCCAGCATCAAGGTGGGATCATGGAAGTTGGCGTATTCGTCGTCGCTCGTCTCCGGCGTCGGTCCTTCAACGGACTCGCCGCTGACGGGGGGACTGTCCCGCGGCGACTCAGTGTGCTCCTGTGTGTCGTTGCTGCGAGGCATCTTCGCTAATCAGTAGGAGGGAGCGAGCGAGCGAGAGAGAGAGAGAGCAGATTCGGTGGCGTCTTGAGCTGGCAAGGATTGGGGTTTTCAAGGAGTAGTGGGCGGTGCCACTACGCCATGGCATTTACTCGCCTCGCTTCGAATTCCAAGATGGAACGTGTCCACATTGGAAACGGACACCCAAAAGTCTCCGTTGCTATAGAGGCACATATCGGAAACGGAGCCAGAATTAAGACCGTTGCCAATACTATGGGTAACAGAGTTAATACTTTCTCCGTTACCTATGTTGACGGGCCAGCCGCGGCCCAGGTCAGGTTTGTACGCACTGGCCGCGCGGAAAGTGCGATTCTCCGTCGCCTAACGCCTGCCGTTTCCATAGAGGGGTATCCGATGTGTCGTTCTGTACTAGTGATCTACATGTCACATCTGAGTTGGACAAGCATCAAGCTCTACTGTGGGATGTGGAAAATCAAAACTGTGAGTATGAAGAGCGCTTCAAGAAGATTGCAGCAGCTGCTACCCTCAGGTATAATGATCCACCTAACTCCTTCTACAATGGGAGGCCTTTCCCATGGAAGAGGGCTGAATGGGAGGAAGAATATGAGAAAGAAGAGGCTGCAGCAGAGAAAGCACTGGCAGAACGTCAAGCTTGGGGAGTTCCACCTAGTCTTTATCTTTACTAGTTTATCATATCTATCTAGTCATGGTGTGTTTTGCTTTTATCATTTAGTTATCAATCTCTTTTAGGCTTGTGTGAGCTCATGGAGCATTATCATGTATCCCTATCTTATGGTTTATCAATGAATATTAAAGTATGGTGTCATCCATGATTCTCTTGTTTGGAGATTTATGGGTAACACTCATGCAAATGAGCGTGGTTTATTTTAGAGGTTTCAGTCACATCTTGCCTTGAATTTAATTAACTTGAGTATGTTGGACAATTGTAGAATCTAGCTCAATATAAATAAGAAAAGAGTGAGTCATTATGACTTGAGAATTAATAAGTTTAAGGTTGAGATATAGTCTTGTAGCATAAAAAGTTGGGAATAGTTAATGAAAAGGATATGAAAACACTCTTGTTAGAATCTAGTATCTTTTGAGCAAATGAATGATCATGGATGTGTCAATACTTATGCTCTTGTAAAGTGTATGAAAGAAAGGCACCCGAGGATTTGGTTAGCCATGGAAAGTGTGAGATAAAGGTTGTTTGAGCATAAGAACTTGATTGAAACATCCATGACTAAAGTTTGCACTAGTTACTAGTGAAGCAAGGGTGCAAATAATTTTATATCTGTCTTTTCATTTGTATTCTTTAACTTATTATCCAATGAGAGTTTATCTTGTCTTTAAACTTCAGTAAAGTATTAAAACATTATGATGCTAGCCATAAGAGCAAAAGCATGTTAAAAATAGTGTGATTCAATTGTCCAACATACAATGGTTATTTGCTTTCAAAGTGTAAGGGGTGATTGCTAGAGCTTCTACTTATGCTGCCCTTATGTGTATGAGTTTTAATTCATTAATCTTACATTGCAATTGAATATGATGATGATACAATGCTCGTATTTATTTATCAACCATAAGTCCATCGATGCATGTAATGATCTATGTCCTTACTTACTTGAGGACAAGTAAGGGTTTAAGCTTGGGGGAGTTGATACGTGCATTTTATATCATCATTTATACAACTTATATTATCATGTTAGAATGTTATTGACATTGTTATATCATTGTTTTTACATGTTTTAGATGATTTATGGGACTTTCATACAAAGTCCCTATTTTTAGTATTTAATTTCTGGGAGGCAGAAAACCTCATTTTTCTTGTTTTTAATGTTTCAGGAGCTACGGGGACCCAATTGGAAAAAGGAAAATTACACAGCTGGTTTTTCATCGGGAGAACAGCAGTGGGAAGAAGATCGAAGGGAGGCGAGCCATGAGGCCCAAAAGGGGGGGGCCCACACGGCCAGATTCTTTGGCCGCGTGGGGCCCACCATCTGGAGCCTCGGGCACTTCCTCGCCTGGGCTTTTTAACGAGGTCTCCGTCTCGCCCGAAAAGTAACGCCCTAATTTTTACGAGACTCTCCGAGGTCACGGCGGCGGCGAAACTCCTGATTCCCTCCGAGGGGGATCAGATCCTGCTGCTCCGGAGCTCCGGAGAAGGGGGAAATCATCGTCATCTTCATCTTCATCACCTCTCCTCCTTGGCGTGGGAGGAGGCCTCTACATCATCACCATCACCAAGACCGGCACCATCTCCATCATCATCTACTTGATCCACTCCGTCCCCCTCGTAGTTTGAGAGTGGCTATACCCTAGATACTTGTCTTGTGCTACTATTCATGTTTGTGATTGAGTACTTGTCATTATTTGGTGGTGAAGTTATATTTTCAGATTGTGATCTACCACTTATGCCACTGAATATCACCATGTTTGCACGTTGTGAGTAGTTCCCGTATGTTCCTGAGGGCATATGATGAATTGGCAATGATTTATATATGACATGTGTTGGTATTTTGTCTAGAGTTTATCTTTTTGTGTGATTCTATGATGGTTGATACGTCTCAAACGTATCTATAATTTTTGATGTTCCATGCTTGTTTTATACCAATTGCTACATGTTTTGCATCTACTTTATATCACTTTTATACATTTTTTGGGACTAACCTATTAACAAGATGCCGAAGTGCCAATTCCTGTTTTCTGCTGTTTTTGTATTCCAGAAAAGCTAGTCTGGAAATATTCTCGGAATTGGACGAAACTACACGGGGTTCCTATTTTTCCAGAACACGCCTGACGGAGCGAAGGAGCAACAGAGGAGGGCCACCAGGTGGCCACACGCACCTAGGGCGCGGGCCCCCCCTCTGTCGCGCCCTAGGGTGGTGTGGGCCCCTCGGGGGTCTCCAGCCGCCGCCCTTTCGCCTACTTATTCCCCCCGACGCGAAAACCCTAAGTGCCTGAGCAAATATCCACG
This sequence comes from Poa pratensis, assembly GCA_947311845.1. NCBI lineage: Eukaryota > Viridiplantae > Streptophyta > Magnoliopsida > Poales > Poaceae > Poa > Poa pratensis. Next base: position 47,540,329 of record CAMZMU010000048.1, read on the forward strand.
AAAAGGTCCAGAGACGCCGCCGCCGTCAACCCTAGCTCGGGAGGGTTCAGAACCTCTTCCCGGCACCCTGCCGGAGAGGGGAATCGTCACCGGAGGCTTCTACATCGCCATGCCTGCCTCCGGAGTGATGCGTGAGTAGTTCATCCTTGGACTACGGGTCCATAGCAGTAGCTAGATGGTTGTCTCTCCACTTTGTGCCATCATGTTTAGATCTTGTGAGCTGCCCTACATGATCAAGATCATATTATTGTAATGCTACATGTTGTGTTTGCTGGGATCCGATGAATATTGAATACTATGTCAAGTTGATTATCAATTTATCTTATATGTTATTTAAGATCTTGCATGCTTTCCGTTACTCGTAGATGCTTTGGCCAAGTAGATGCTTGTAACTCCAAGAGAGAGTATTTATGCTAGATAGTGGGTTCATGCCTCCGTTTAATCTGGGACAGTGACAGAAAGTTCTAAGGTTGTGGATGTGCTGTTGCCACTAGGGATAACCTAACGATGCTATGTCCACGGGCATATGTGTTTGTTTACATTACGCGCTTTACTTAATGCAATTATCCGTTGCTTGCAACTTAATACCAACGGGGGACTCGGATGACAACCCGGCGGTGGATTATTAGTCATAGATGCTGTTGGATAACGGTCTATGTATCTTGTCGTAATGCCCAATTAAATATCATAGTAGTCAACATGTCATATATATGCATTGTCATGCGCTCACTATTTGTCAATTGCCCAGCTGTAATTTGTTCACCCAACATGTTAGTTATCTTTTATGGAGAGACACCACTAGTGAACTGTGGACCCCGGTCCATTCTTTTACACTGATTAAACAACCACAAACTGCAAACTATTCCTTTTTCATTCTCTGCAATTTAATACTCATTTTCCACACGAGACGTTTAATCCTTTGTTTTCAGCAAGCCGGTGAGATTGACAACCTCACTGTTTCGTTGGGGCAAAGTAGTTTGATTGTGTTGTGTGCAGATTCCGCGTTGGTGATCGTGTTGCGCCGTGCGGCCACCAACAACCTTCTGAAGAGTTGCTGCTCCTACTGGTTCGATAACCTTGGTTTCTTTCTGAGGGAAAACTTGCTGCTGAACTGCATCATACCTTCCTCTTGGGGTCTCCCAACGAGCGTGTGATTCACGCCATCAAGCTCTTTTTCTGGCGCCGTTGCCGGGGAGTTAGAAGCGCTTCAGCAGACTGCCACTATTTGCTCTCCCGTCAACAGCTCTTTTTCTGGCGCCGTTGCCGGGGAGACAGCAGTCTTCTGCAAGGGGAGTTTCACGCTTCCAATCTCTTTACTTTGTTTTTGTCTTGCTTAGTTTATTTTATTTTATCTTGTTTGCTTTCAATTATCAAAAACACAAAAAAATTAGTTTCTTGCATTTAGTTTATTTCGGTTTGTTATTATGTCTAGTTGTTTATTTGCTATCAATGGCTTATCTCTATGAAACTAGATCTTGTTGGCAAGGTGGGTCCACGGAAGATGAACGAAGATATTATAGGAATTACCGCTTGTCACAAAAAGGGATGTACTTATGGAAATTGTTAAATCAACTAGAGGAATATGCTAGAAATTTATGCTATATATTTGGCAAATCTTTTTGCTTTAATGAATCTGATTGTCATAGGAAGTCTAAACACTTTCCTTTCCAATGTGCTTGTAATGAAAATGAAACCTTAGCTTCTTATGTTAAAGGTTACTATAATGCTTATGAGGTAGAAAGGATGGAAGAATTTATTGTCTTTAAGGGTGCACTTGAAATTAGTTCTTATCTTGAGCATAAAATTGATGCCCCTTATAAATCTGAAAGTCTTGCTATACTTAAATATTGTTTTGATAACTATAAGGATGAAAATTCTTATATTACTGAACATGTCAAGAGGATTTTTCCTCATAAAGAAGAGACTAATGCCTTGCAGGAAAATGTGGAAGAAGAAATTGCTGAAGCTGAAAGCTCATTTGATGAAAAAGAGGAAGAGAGTGATGAACAAAAGGAGGATCTACCTTCTAATGATAGTAACTCTTTAACTCTTACATTATATATTACCCTCCATGCCTACCTAAGGAGGAAGAATGCTATATTGTTGAATGTCATGATTCTATTGAAATATCTTTTTTTGATAAATTTGAAAACATCCTCCTTGACTCAAGTAAAAGAGGAAATTGCAGAAAGTAAAAATGTGCTCCCTAATGTTATATATGATAATGCTCTTGATGATGGTCCTATATTGCCTAATGATATTAATTATACTACTATTGTCAAAAGTGGGTTTGATAACCCTACTGTTTTTTAGCTTAATAAAAATTATGTGTTTGTAGATCATGAAAAGCATGCTTTATGTGATAGTTATATTATTGAGTTTGTTCATGATGCTACTGAAAGTTATTATGAGAGAGGAAAATATGGTTGTAAAAGTTTTCAAGTTACTAAAACACCTCTCTTTATGTTGAAAGTTTTGAAGCTATATTTGTTTCATCTTTCTATGCTAGTTGCTTTATGCTTCAATAATTTATTTTGTTACAAGATTCCTTTGCATAGGAAGTGGGTTAGACTTAAATGTGTTTGATATTTGCCTCTTGATGCTCTCTTTTGTTTTTCAACTCTTATTCTTATGAGAGCATCATTAAAATCTTCTAGCCTAGCTAAAAGGCATTAAAAGAAAGCGCTTTTGGGAGGCAACCCATTATCTTTTATTTTCAGTATTAGTCAAGGAGGATGTTTACTTCTGTAGCAACTCCTTTGTATCTTTATTTTCTCGCATTGTTGTGCCAAGAGTAGCCTCTAATGTTAAGACGATGCTTAATTTTGATTGCTGCGCAGAAACAGATTTTTGCTGTTCACTGTACGAAATTCCTAAAATCACCAGATTGTTAATTAAATCTGAAATTTTTGTGCGTAATCTTTATGAATGTCTGAATCTTTCATTAGTTCAGAGTTTTTCGATCTGAGCGTCGTAAGTGCCTTGAAAAAATTCGTCTTTGCGGACTGTTCTGTTTTAGACAGATTATGCCTTTTTATTTTGCATTCTCTCTTTTACTAGTGTTGAGTGAAATTCTTTTTTGGGTGGAAGAGCTTCACATAACATCAGTGGCTGTAGCTAATGTTTAAAGTAACAAATCATATTGCGTCTTATAGAACATGTGAGTTTTTGATTATGCACTAACCCTCTAATGAGATCTACTTTGAGTTTGGTGTGACGGAAGTTTTCAAGGGTCAAGAGAGAAGGATG